>JAAHCF010000654.1:0-21194 GCA_038367545.1 Beauveria asiatica | reverse complement strand
GGGTGGGGTGCGTTGAGGGGGTTGAGTCTGTACGAATTGTCCCCCTTTTTTTTTCTTTTTTTTTTTAAAAAAAAAAAATATTCTACTGGCCCTATTTTAACAGAGGGGGTGGTGGATGGATGGGTAGGAGACCCCCCCCCCCGGGGTTTAACGGAGGAACAACTTAGGTTTGGGTGTTGGGCTGCGAAACTTATTTGAAAGCAGCAAGACAGGACGAAAGACGTCAACTGTTTTGAAACGGTGGATCTTGGGCCGTAGCCCTCTTTCTGGCCCATCACGTATGGAATCAACTGTACGTGAACATGTGTCAAGCCAGAAACTCCGCATGTCGAAGCGTGGATTGATTTCCAAGCTTTAACATAATTTGTCGTGAAAACCCTCCTCTCCCCCCCGCTGTATGCAGCCTTATTAACAACTCATTAGCATCTGTCGTTGCTAGATTGCGTCGCCGGACATGGGGTTGCGTGCGCAGGCCTTGATCACTCGCGATCAGCATGCGCACGCCATCAGGGCTATTTGTGCTAAATAGAGAACGTGTTTGGAGTAGCCTTGTGTGCATTGTTAATGCAGAAAAGGGCAGTTTGGGGTTTGTAATCTAGTTATGCGCTGTGTGGCTGGCACTAACTATTTAGTTGCTTGTGCTTGGTTACGATTGAGTTGACGTTTCTGAGCTAGTCTGGACTCGTGGGTACGGCGTCAGCCGCGCGACTTAACTTTTTTTTTTTCTTTTTTAAATAGAAAAGAAAATTCTGTTCATATGTCATTGACAAGCTGCTCAATATGCCTTGATGGTTGTCATCTCAACAAAAACAATCAGCTTTCTTCCATACCCGAGTTTTGCTAGCTCTGAAAACTCCTATGATTCCCATCATAGCCAACACCAAAGAAGAGAAGAAGAAGAAAAAAACAAAAAATCTAGTTACTTTCAAACTCATAATAAAACACAACTTGTTGGCGGTCAAAAGTTCCCACATCAACTCGTGGTTTGACTCAACGCTCTCTCCACTGGCTGGTTGGTAATCCATATCATCTCCGACACATTAGCACCGATGTGCCGCAACGCCTATCCAGCCTTGTTCCCCTCAAGACCCATTGTATTCGCCTGCACGCTTGTTTGGCCTGATCCTGTGCTGCTTTGAGTTCATCTGCGCCGCGTCCTGCCAGATCCAGCGAGGGGGGGTTTCCGTGTGTTGGGCAGGCTGTTTCACGGTCGCTTGAAAGATACTTTTTTTCTCAGGCCCAAGACCAGTTTTCTGTCCCCCTTTTCTGTCCTTTTGGTTTGGATTTATAAGAATCCAGATGGAAACCCAAATAGCGCCGCAGTTAAACTGATAAACTCCGCTGCATGTTCCACGGCTCACAAGGCCGTTTCCCTTTTGGGGGCAACTAAAAGTTTTTTTTTTCCATCTTGATTTAGTAAGTTAATCAGATTTTCACTGACATATCGGGGCTATCATTTTTAATCACCACCTTCGCAGAGGTTCCATAGCTCCGTGCCCCGTCTGCCGGCCGAAACAAGATGGGGTTGCCTTGGCGTATAAGTATGCAGACCATGCCTTTGTCAGTAGATGGACGTCATTGCAAGTTACAGAGAACTGCATCTAATTCGGCAGCCAGCCCATAACTTTAATATCTAACTTGATTAGCCTTTTCCTCTTTGTTCTCTATTCTCAGTCTACTGTGGACATATAGACTCTTTGCTCTCTATTCTCAGTCTACTGTGGACATATAGACTCTCTGTTATCAACTCTCAGTCTGTCTACTGTGGACACATAGACTACTTGTGCGAGGACTCAAGGTTTCCAGGTTCAACCCGTTGTGTGAATCATTCTTGGTCACTCACAGTCAAGCGTAAACAAGATTCATCTTTTTGAATTAAAGTTTCCTCGCACCAATACACGAAATGGCCGACATGATCCGCGATGCCGCCATTGGCCAAATCATCCGTTGGGCCACCAACAACCGCTATCTGCAGTACCCCGAAGAGAAGCCCGACTTTAAGCTCCCCGAAGCCTATGCCGCCGTCCTCAACGGAGCCTCCTCCGATGCCGGGAACAAACCGCCGGCCGGCTCCTTGACAACCCTAGACGACGACAACGCCCCCGACGACAGCGACGCACCCGCCGCACCTCTCGCCCACATCCCCTCACACCGCTCCGGCATCAACCACATGACCGAGGCCGCTCTCGAAGCCGACCAGCTGCACCGCGCCGAAAAGACGCGCTCCCTCGCCATCGCCCCCCAGCAGACCAAGGACGGCACCGGCGCCGTCCTCGTCGACTGGTACCGCACCGACGACGCCGCCAACCCGCACAACTGGTCCGACCGCAAGCGCAACGCCATTGCCCTCCTCATCTGCCTCTACACCTTTGTCGTCTACACCACCTCGGCCATCTACACCACCTCGAGCGAGGGCGTCATGCGCGAGTTCCGCGTCGGCGCCCTCGACGCCTCGCTCGGCCTGTCGCTCTACGTCCTCGGCTACGGCGTCGGCCCGCTGCTCTTTTCGCCGCTCAGCGAGATTCCACGCATCGGCCGCAACCCCGTCTACGCCGTCACCATGTTTCTCTTTGTCGTCATCTCCATCCCGACGGCGCTGGTGCACAACTTTGCCGGCTTGATGGTCCTGCGCTTCCTGCAGGGCTTCTTTGGCTCGCCCTGTCTGGCGTCGGGCGGCGCGTCGCTCGGCGACATGTATAGTCTGATGGCGATTCCTTATGCCATGATGGCCTGGGTCTCTGCTGCCTACTGCGGACGTAAGTTGAGACGTTTGCAATTTATACATATATATACATACATACATATATATATATATATACACATCACCATCGCTAACTTTTTGTTTCTTTCTGCAGCTGCTCTTGGTCCTCTTCTCAGCGGCTTCTCCGTGCCAGTCATGGGCTGGCGATGGTCCCTGTACGAGTCCATCTGGGCCTCGTCTCCCATCTTCATCCTCATGCTCCTGTTTCTCCCCGAGACCAGCAGCGCAACCATTCTGCTGCGCCGCGCCCAGCGCCTCCGCAAGGTCACTGGCGATGCCCGCTTCATGTCCCAGAGCGAAATCGACCAGCGCAGCCAGAACACGACTGCCGTCTTCATTGATGCCCTCATCAAGCCTCTTGAAATCACCATCAAGGACCCTGCTGTCCTGTTTGTGCAAATCTACAGTGCCATCATCTATGGCATTTACTACTCTTGTAAGAAGCAGCAGCCCCAATCCTTCTTGTACAGCTTGTTGTCCGCTCGGAAACTAACCGCATGGATTCAGTCTTTGAGGTTTTCCCGCTCGTCTACCCCGTCGATTATCACATGAGCCTTGGCCAGGTTGGCCTCGTCTTCCTGTGTATCCTCATAGCCTGCATCATCGGTGTTGTGACCTACTTTTGCTACCTGTACTATTACATGAATCCCCGCATCGTCAAGTTTGGCTTCGGCGCCCAGGAGGAGCGTCTTATTCCCGCCCTCGGCGCCTCCTTTGGCCCGACCATTGGCCTCTTCCTCTTCGCCTGGACCGCCCGCGCCTCCATCCACTGGATCGTTCCCACCATCGGCATCACCATCTACGGCGCCACCGTCTTCGTCGTCATGCAGTGCATCTTTGTCTACATCCCGCTCAGCTATCCCCAGTACGCCGCCAGCCTCTTTGCCGCCAACGACTTCTTCCGCAGCGCCCTGGCCTGCGGCAGCGTCCTGTTTGCCCACCCTCTCTTTGGCAACCTCGGCGTGGCTCGCGGTACGAGCCTGCTTGGCGGCCTCAGCGTCATCGGCATCATCGGCATCTGGCTCCTGTACTTTTTCGGTGCTAGGCTCCGTGCTATGAGCAAGTTTGCACTCGCAGACTAAAGAACAAGGTTTGGGACTGGCATTACTGAATAAACAGAGCATAACATCGGCACAAGGGTAATTGGCTAAAGAAGCATACAATATAGACAGCGTTGCATCTAGTTTACTTCAATATTATTTCAATATTAATACACACGAATTTATTCCAGATCATTACTACTGAAGTCGACTGTTTTGATCGAAAAATCATAGTACAAGATGAGCTTCACTGCTGAAATCTCTTCCATCATGAAAGGAGCATTGGCATCCCTTGCGCTACAACAGCTAAGAAGCAAAATTACCGGACCGAGACCGCAAACGCCAAGCCTAAACACCAATTCATTCCCATATCCCTCCGCCGTGTTCTAGATGCAGATGTTCCGCAGAAACAAGGTCTCGCCAAACACTCAAGTCGGCTCTAGACCTCAATTCCAGCCGTTGCCACTCGAGCTTCCCCAGCTGTGATTCTGATGCGTGTTGGTCGTAGAGCTGCCATGAAGACCATTATATCCATACCAAGACTGCTGCGAGTGTTGCTGAGAGTGCTGCTGAGAGTGCTGCTGCGAGTGCTGCTGCTGGTTTGGTACAGCCGAGGCTTGCTGCTGCTGGTTTGCTATAGCCGAGGCTTGCTGCTGCGTCGACTGCGACGAGTACGACTTTTGTGACGTTGAGGCGCTGCGCTTAGCTGCGCCCATTATGCCGTGCGCCCCGTCATGGCTGCCGCTACTTCTGTGATGCTGATTCGGTGGATGTGCCAACGACATGGCATTGGCTGGACTAGTGCTTCCTCCATAGCCGTGTGTCCTGCGGTGGTTGTCTGCTGCCGCAACATCGTGCCCGCGACTGGGCCACGAGGGCTTAACGGCGCTAGCACGTGCAGGGGCCGGCGGCTTCTGCTGGTTGAATGATCTGGGAGGTGCAGGATTGCGGTACGCACTCGCATGAGGATCATACGCAACTCTTTCTGATGTGGTGTCTAGCAGCTGAGGATAGGCTGCTTGGCTCTGCCCATAGCTCGAGTTTTGTCGATGCGCGTCACTCGCGTACTGCAGCTGAGTTACCGGTTGGCCGTATGGATTAGACGGAGCCCGGTCAAAGGCAAGCTGGTTGCGTGGTTGGGCCTCATGTCTTCTAGGATTGTGGCGTTCAAGGGGACTCTCGTGTCTTTCGCGAGGGGGTGAAGCGATGAGGGCCTGGACAGGAGTCGGCACACGACCCATAGCCTTTGCTGTAGGTTTCGGCACCCGCTGGGACCTCTTTAGATCCGGTGCACCCACAACAGTGCTGGCATTGTTTGGTAGCGGTTCTTCCGCTACTGCAGTGACGGCCGGAGGATAGAAGACCCTTCCTTGAGGCAGTGCTAGACCGCCCGAGCTCCAATTGAGCGAGTTTGTAGGAGGGGGGTTTTCGTATGAAGGTTCAAGGCTCGCTTCACCAATGGGGTGAGAACCATTGCCCTCATCGTCTGGAGTAATCTGCATCATGTCTGAAATCGGAACCTGGGCAAAAGTCGATGGTTGGCGGGCTTCCTCTGCTTCTACGGGGACGACATCTTCTGTCCTGGGGCCTACTGCCTCGCCTTCGGCATCCATAGTCTCCGACATGATGGTATCGTCATCTTCTGTCACAAGAGCAGCAGATTTTCTGGGTCTGGGTTTGGACGCTGGGTACTCGCAGGTCAACCCAGACTCTTGACACACAGTACATGTAGGCTTGTCTTTGGAACACTGAACAACGTTAGACTTGGCTTCACTTGCGTGTGTCCTTTCAACGTACCTTGGATTTTGAGAGCTTGCAGTTGAAACAAAAGACGCGTGATTTCGTTCCGGCTTTGGCTTTGCTTGGTGTCTTTGGCTTGGCAGTTGCTTCAGCGGCAGAGACATTGGCGCCAGCATCTTCGCTCGCAGTATCGTTCACAAGCCGGTTAGGATTGACAGCGCCCGACGCCAAAGATTCGGCATCAGGCTGGCTCGGAGCCGGTCGTGGGCTATCCTTCTTTGCTGGATGGACAATGTGCAGCCTCTCTGCGCCGTACTTGACAAGCATGTTCAAAGACTCTGTCTGCACTTCTGGCGACTGGTTGGAGAAGATGCTGAATTGACCCGCACTGAGCGTGGCCGGGTCAATGCCAGCCTCGGTGAGCCTCTTGGTGGCCGTTTCGCGCCGTCGTACTGCCTCTTCTGGTGAGACATTCAGCGATGCTGTGCTGCTCTGAGCGGCTTCCGCCGCGCCATCGTTCGGAACAGTTTCTTCAGCTGTCGCTGCTGAAAGAGCTGCAAGAGCAACCTGGTCCGCAGCGTCGGCTGCAGACACGGGCGTCCCACTGTCTGCCATTGGAACCAACTCTGCCTGTGAAAGTTGGTTCTTTGCGCCTTTCTTGGGTCGTTTCCTCGGTTTCTTAGGGAGGGGCTCTCCATCCGGTCCAGTCGCAGCTCGTTTCCTGCGTGGCGTGTCCCTCTTCTTGGCCGAGCCGGGCGTCTTCTTCTCAGCAGCGACTCTTGGGGGCCGAGGTGGCGGCTTGAATAAGTCGTATTGCTCACCGACTGTCCGGTGAAAAGGGGTGTGTGAGTAGTTGACAGTTATAGCACTGTTGCCTTTGGAGAAGCTAATCGTCACTGTTCCTCGACAGTCAAACGCAGGCCGCGCTGTAAAGGTCAGTGGCCGTCCGGTCGCTAGTCCCTACACCTCGACGGAAACTCACCTCGAGACAAAAAGTCCAGCTCCTTGTGGCTGTATTCAAGGATTACAGGTGCCTGTGACGCCGTGTCGTGCCGCGTCCACTGCTTCCAGGAGTGATTGCAGACACACGTGAGAACCCAGCCCTGCGCTTTGCGCTCTTCCTCTATAATGGACCATGTGCTCGAGTCTATTTCCCCAATGGCGTTGAGAATCTCTCGCGCGACGGCGCGTTGCGTGGTAGGGGTCTGCTGCGGCTGCGATACCAGAGCATCGCGGGCGGAGATTCTGCTTAGGCTGGGGTCGACGTTGTCGTCGCCAGGACTGTCGAAAATGGTAAATTGCGTCGAGGGCCCGATGTCGATGCTTATTCTCATGTGTTCCGCCCGCGTTTCCGTCACTTTTCCCTCGTAGCCATCGCGGAAGCGGGATTGCACTTCGTCGAGGCTTGCACAAGCTTCTACTCGGACGGGCTCGTCATCCTCCGCCGCGCCAAAATTGAACGAGGCTAAAAAGTCTGCCATCGCGATTCGTATCTTCTCGCGCTCGAATTGCTGTCCAAGACTGCAAGGCAGATTGGGCTTCCTGGCGATGAAGCAGCTGAGCACTGACGTGCGGCGCAATATGGTAGCCTCAACTAGTTGGCGCGCAAAAGACTTGTGTGTGGGGCGCGTGGCTCGACCAAGGCCAGGCGCGATCACGCTCCGCACGCGTGGTCCAAGGCTCCTTGCCTAATAATCATAAGTAACAAATAGTTCATATATATTATTTATATATGTTGTAGCAAAGTACACTTGCAATAAAATTGCCAGGCCGATCAATATTTTCCTGCCAAAAGCATCCTTTATTTCATCTAGAATTTTACTTGATTGTGTCTCTCTTGTAAACTTCAAAATACATGTTTCTCATACAGACAGGTAAAAACAAGTGTACATCAACTAATCATATGTTGCCCATCAATTGTCTGCCCATTGCTCTATTCTCTCAATGATATCAGCTTTCCTTCCACTAGTGCCCAGGCCTCTTTCTGCTGCAATGTCCTTGAGTTGAGCAACTGTCATTTTCGAGATTGATCCGTCCCCGACGGCAGCTTTTACTTGTGCAGAGGTCAGGTCCGGCCCACCCGGTTGAGCAGAAGCTGTCCTTCCACGCTTGGCCGGCCGCTCAGGCAACTCGTCATCATTTTCTCTCTTAACAGCTCTTGCTTCAGTGGTTGACTTGGCCTCCCTAGATAGAGTCTCGGACCAGTCTTCCAGGTAACCGCCAGCGCGTTTGCTAATGGCCTTGAACTTGGGCAGAGTAGCATCTTCAGCCGACTCCGGCACTTCTTCTTCAAGAGCAAGGGCCTGCAGAATCTTGTAGTGCCATTGCAGCGATGGGTTGGGGTACTTGGTCGGGTTGTACATTGCCTTGGGCAGTTGCAGCTGCTGGATAATGGTACGCATTTGAGTTCTGAGATCATCCGATGCCTGCGCCATTTTCCCGGGAGGTTTCATGTCTCTGAGATCGTCTGCAAAGGGAAGAGGATATAGCCAGAGTCCAGCAGGCAGATATGGTGTCCCCGAGTTTTCGACAGATTGTGGTTTTGAGGGCATGATGGCGGCCAGCATTGGATTCGCGTTGGTTCGCACAATGCACCACGCAACAGCAACCTTGTCACTTTTCAGTAGCTTCCCCCATAGCGCTGTGAAAACTCGCGTAGAGCCAACGTAATCCTCTTCGCTCGGATAAATGAAACTTGATTTTTTCACGCTACTCCAGATTGGAATTGAGCGGCGAGACTTGAAGCCAATGATGCGGATGATAGGACTGCCAAAGTCTTTGAGACTCTTTTGTTCCTCGGGTGAAAAGTATACATATTCCCCACCAAACTTGTATGCTTTCTTCATCTCGCCCTTCTCGACGGTTCGCGTACTATCTTCCGCGATTCGGGTTGTTTCACCCACTGCCAGCTGCGGTTTTTCACCGTCCAGCCATATGTAGCAGGTCCTCGCCGGGGCTTGTCTGTGAATGATGTTGTAACCCTTGACAGATATTCGCAGACCAGGTGCAATCTCGAATGGAAGATTAGAGAATAGCGACCGCTTCGGAGTTTGCTTAGAGTTGATGTTTGAGGTGAGGGAAGTCAGCAGGCTGAGCCCATCCCCAGATTTTGAGACTGCGACTTCTTGAGAATTGGCTTCGGACAGCGGGTCCCGATATAGAATATCCTACAAGATATATCAGTAAGGGATAACTGTGGAGGACTCAAAGGAGAGCATACATCGTAAAACTTGGCCAAATCGAATCTGGAGTCTTGATGCGAAATGGGGAAGAGGTCTATCGACACGCCCAAATCATACAAGTCTTTGGCGCGCACCGCGGCGGCTGATCTGGCGGCTTTGTCTGTCGAGTGCGGGTTATCATTGTCAGTGACGAGAAACAGACGCCGACTCCCAAAGTTGGCAGCCCGCGTCGTGAAAATTTGGTTGGCGCAGAATAAGACGTTTGACATGGATACAATTTCCGAAGTTGGCTTTATAATCTCGTCTTCATCCTCTTCGTCCTCGACGAGAGATTTCAATGCCTTGACATCGTCTGCCGATGGCACATCCAGATCGGTAAACAGATAACAATGAGGGTATCCCAGGCCGCTTCTGCCATTCTCATCAAGCTGAAACCTTGTCTTCTCGGTACCGAACAAAAGTATACCAATCATATCCTTGGGATTGGATATAATGCGCTGCTCCATGAAGTGGTATGCGCACTTCAAAGCAGCTTGAACGGGGCTGTCCCGGTCTGCTTTCTTGGAGTCTGAAGGCGGTGGTGCCTTGAGCATCGACTCGCTGATCTCAATCGCTAGTAATACGGCATCTTTTTGCGCTTTGTATGACTGTGCGCGTCAGCATGATGAAAAAGGCTGATGCCAGTGAATAATTACTGGAGGTACTCACAGTTTCGTCAATCTCCTGGTCACCCTCGTCCTCCTCAACCCCTCTCCAATCTTTGCTGTCTGCCATTTTCACGGATCTGGTGAATTAGGTGAACGGAGAATCTGAGAGCAGCAGGGCATTGAGCAAATCAAATATTGTTTCTATAGCTAAGAAGCTCAAGAGTCTGAGTGGGTCCGGGATGCTGCCTAGAGCTCGCTCTAGGCACGAACGCGCTGGCCAGGACCGCGATGTATAGGTACCTATGTAGGTAAGCATCGCAATCTAACACGAAATCACGTGCAGGTCTGTTGATTATTCGCAGTACGGCGATTGGCCACCATTTCCGTTAACAGCTACCTGGGCTGCCGCCCATACCAGTGCCGACGCGAAAGTACTTAGTAACAGCCCGTCGACTCGGCACAAGCCGTCGGCTGGTTTGATCTCCGGAGAAGCAGCGCAAGCTCTGGATCACTCGCGAGTCCGCACTTTAACATATTTTTGTTTCGCAGCTCACGTCGTGAATTTCAATCTTGCTTCTTCAACGGTCGCAATTGCAGAAAAATGGCACTCCGCATGACCACGAGGCAGCTGTGCCAGAAACTTCCTAGAAGCAGCGCAGGCTTGCAACAGATCGCAATTCAGAGACGGCGGCACCTTGCCACTACGTCAGCGCCACCAGTCACACAAAATGCGGCAGGATCCAAGGGCCCAACAGCGATGGTCTTCCTCAACATGGGCGGCCCATCCACCACAGCAGAGGTTGGCGACTTCTTGAGTCGCTTGTTTGTAAGCATTTGTTCGCACCATGTTGCTGTCATATCCTAACCCGACCTTCCGCAGTCCGATGGCGATCTCATCCCGCTTGGTCGACTACAAAACTATCTTGGTCCATTGATCTCTGCTCGTCGTACACCCAAGATTCAGAAGCAATACGAGGCCATTGGAGGAGGCTCACCCATCCGAGAGTGGTCCGAGCATCAATGCGCTGAGATGTGCAAGATCCTCGACAATATTTCGCCCGAGACGGCCCCTCACAAGCCTTACGTCGCTTTCCGCTATGCGAATCCTCTCACCGAAGACATGTACAAAAAAATGCTCCAAGATGGGTTCGGCGCCGGAAAAGGTGGTCGGGCTGTGGCGTTCACTCAATACCCCCAATATTCTTGCTCAACGACAGGCAGCAGCATCAACGAGCTGTGGAAGTGGCGACACAGACTGGAAGGCAATACCAGGGCAGAGACCGAGGGTGCGATTAACTGGAGTGTAATTGATCGCTGGCCAGTACATCCCGGCCTCGCCAAGGCTGTTGCGCAGAACATACGGGCGAAGCTTGCCGAATACCCCGAAGAGCGAAGAAAGGACGTAGTGCTGCTCTTCTCTGCCCATAGTCTGCCCATGTCGGTTGTTAATCGAGGTTCGTATAGACAAAAAAGAGACGTGCAGTTCCGGTTCTAACAGCTATAATAGGTGATCCATACCCTGGTGAAGTTGCGGCCACGGTTTATGCCGTCATGCAGCAACTCAACTTCTGCAACCCTTACCGGATCTGCTGGCAATCGCAGGTCGGTCCCAGTGCCTGGCTGGGACCTCAGACCTCGGACACAGTCTCGAGCTATGTTGCCCGCGGTCACACAGATCTAGTACTCGTTCCAATCGCCTTCACCTCGGACCACATTGAGACTTTGTATGAGCTAGACGAGGAGGTCATTGGCGAGAGCGGCCACAAGGATACCATCAAGCGAGCAGAGAGCTTGAACGGCAGTCGCATATTTATCGAGGCTCTCGCCGATATCGCGAAGCAGCATCTCCATAGCGGCGACGCCTGCTCGAAGCAAATGCTCTTGCGCTGCCCTGGATGTAAAAGCGAGCGCTGTGAAGAGTCGAAGAGGTTCTTCGCCCAAGGCCAAGGCCCTGTACTTTGAACACAATTATAATGTTCCATGTATTATTTAGCCATGTTGTATATAATATTACCTTCACTCGAAATTCCTCCTTAGATGGAGTTGCCCTTCGCCACCGCCCAAGCTTTGCAGTGGTGGACAGGTTTCGTGGACGTGTCGAGAGATGATGTCCGGGTTCGACACTCTCATTTGACTTATCCCAGAAAGTCGTAAAGAAATTCTATTAGGCGTCTCAGCATAAAAAAAATCTAGCGTTATGGTGTAATTTTAGATTTCATCTAATGACTTTTTTTTTTTTTCGAGTCTGCTCGAGAGAAAGTGCTCCTCCAGCCCCGACGATTGGTGGCCAACTCTTCCACTGCACCAAGCCCGCCAGCAACAATTCCTCCGAACAACACAACTAGAAGCGCATTGGCTTGCTAATGATTCAGCCAAAAGCCTGTCTGGAACTCGACAGTTACTATTTCCATGCTTTTCATTTCCTTGGACTCCCCGCCTGTGTAGGCCCTTGGGTCGAGCTTGCTGGTGGCCTCCCACCCTATACCTCTCATGGTGTTGCTTCAACGCCTCGGCGACGGTCTTGAAGTGGTCGCTGATGCATGCAGTCTTCATTGGTTGCATCTACTCTGTCGGGTATTGTCTGCTACCGTAGCGGTCTTCGTTGCTGGAGAAGCATATTTATAAGGCTGAGTGCGCGACGGCGGCATGGCGTAGAACCAGCGCGCTCAAGATTTAACCTGAAGCTGACATGACATGGCCGAAACAACCATGTTCCGGGAGTGTGCCCTACGCATCGTCAGGGTGCAACATGCTGCCGGCACTCGCATCATGCATCTGGTCGGGCTCGCATGCGGTGCCGCGGGCAAGATATCCGTCAGCAATGGCGTCCAAAAATACGGAGCTCCTTCGTATCGACATGCATGGCTCTACTGATATGTGTGATGTTGAGCAATGGCTGCAGCTCCCGCACGCAAGATGATGAGGTTCGCATACCGCCGTGGTAACGACAAACGCTGCAATGACGGCAGCTCGCCACAACACCAAGCGCAGAGACCTGGGACAAGTGGCCACCTCTACGGATGGTGGACACTGCTTCTTTAGGTGACTGGCCAGAGCGCCAGTGCTGGAAACGTGCCAGTAAATAGTCTGGGGTAGGCCATCGAGGAGCCAATGATCCTTTGACTGTGTGCAAAAAGTCAAATGTGTCAAGTCCGCCCGGGCGTAGCGTTGGGTCGTCGACGTCCGTGAGCCAAGAGCGTGAGATGAAATAAGAGACGAAAAAAACAACAGATCACAGGCGTCTTTTTTGCTTCTGCATCGCCAAGTGCGGATAGGGCGTCGGCCGATTGTACTTGGCCCCCTTTCCTGGAGGTGCATATTCGTCCCACTGTGCAAGAGACATGAGCAAAGCGGCCAAAAAAAGGAGACAACACATCAACTAATCCGTATTGCAAGTGTCTTTCCAAGTGGCCAGGAAAATTAACTCGGGTTTTTGAGCTCGAGGTGTCACACAACAGTGTCTGAAGTTTGGACAGGTCTGTTATCAATTATTTTAGCCGTCTCAAGTGTAGTGGTGGGCCACGGGTAAGTGTGCATACACGCAGTTGACGTCTGCTGCGGAAACATTGCAACGTGATACTGCATCCATGAAAGTGAGCCCTTTGTTTATTTCTTCATTCATAAAATGGCCGACTGAGATGTTGGTCCTACTCGGCTAGCCAATAAAAGCTTGGGGCCACGTCTCGGACAGAGAGCTACCTCGATGCCTACCTTGGCCAATACTTGTTTCTAGGTACCTCTTATTGCCATGATCATCATTAGTCTCTTGTTGCGTTGAGCTTCCAAAAAAGAGAAGTCGACCCGCCCCCTGAGGACGCTAAGCCGATCATGGTTAGCGCCGCACAAACCCCTTTTGCCAGGCGCCACTCTAATCAGGACCCAATAACCCCCGGGGCAAGGGCCCCAGCACTCAGCAGCCAGCACAAGCCTCCTACTGGCCAGTGGTCACACGCTGTGCGAAGCAGTTGCAGGCCAGCAAGGCACAAATTCCACCTCCTGTCCCCCAATTCATCCCTGACCCCCCAAAGAAAAGTCCCCCTTCTCCTCCTTGTCGCCAGCCAAACTCGCGATCCTCACGTCAGTTCCTTTCGTCGTTCTTCCGCCATCATCGCTACTGCCTCCCTCGTTTCTCAGTTGCGTGTTTGCGAAATCTCTTGACGCTTCTTCTCCAGGAGATCAATCCGGGTCTCCCATCCCGCCTTCGCTGTCATTTAGGATCTGTCATCCTTTGATAGGTAGGTAGCTCCCTTCCAAACCGACCCGCCTCCTCATCCCCTTCCGACGAAGCCATCGCGCAACACAATGTATTTTCTCTGGGCTCGTATTATTACGGTTGCTCCCCAACTGCCAAATCTTCTCGGGATCAAGCCTGCCCAATTACGCATGCTGTGCCCCCGTTCTTGAATCACCTCGATGACGCATGTGCACTCGTACCCCAGGAGCACTGCTAACCATCTTACCAGAAGCCGTACTTTCCAACCATTCTTTAAGAACCGGTCGACCGCTCTTTATACATAATCATGGGTAAGATTCCTCTTTCTTCACTTGATACGCTGCTTCGCGCCAAATGGCAGTCGCAAAGGCAAAAGGGGCTGTTTCTGGGCCAAAACCGCCACGCGGTTGGGCGTGCACATTACCCGCAACTTTCCCGCGATTCTTCTCATCACCTCCCTTCGTTCGATTTTCTCTTGTTCCACGACTCCTTGGCCTGGCATCAAATTTTACAATCTACGATTTCTTGGCTTCGAATTTTTGGACGTCCGCCCCATCACAGCACAGCGGACTAGCAGTACTTTTCCTACCATGCCATTTGATTTTGTCCAGCAAGTCAGGTCTCGCACTCGAAGTCTGCAACTGGACCAGGCATCTCTCGCGGCAGCCAAAATAGACCTCGGAAGCCCAAGACCCCATCAGCCAAAACCAAAACGAATCGCGAGCGTCTCAGCGGCCTCTGGGCGTTCAAGCTCTACCTCTCCAGTCGCAGTCGCGCCAAACGCTGCTCAGCCATACCGGAGCATGCTAATTGTGGATGAGCCGCCAAAGCTCCCTATGAAATCAATGTCATCCAGCGAGTTGTATTCTGGCTCAATGGACTCGATCAAATTCGATTCTGACGGCGGAAGCTCAGACTTCGCCGAGGCGGCCACTTCAGCCTCCGCCATCCAAAACCAAGGCAGCGGCACCCCCATCTGTCAGGAACACCCAATTGCCAATCCACATGCCCTTCTCCACACACATATATATAGTCGACCCTGCAGCTGTTGTATCGCAGCGCTTTACTAACGTTCTTCGCAGCTACGAACGGCACCGCCTCCCCGCCCACGATGGCGCCCGCTTCTCCCGCTAACGGCAAGCTTGATATTCCAGCAGACTTCGGCAAAGGGGTCATCCCTTCTAACCCTGTATCAGTAGATGTCTCTGCTTCTGCTGTGCAGGATACCAGGAACATTGTCAGACGCAAGCTAACCGGCTATGTTGGATTTGCCAATCTCCCAAACCAGTGGCACCGCAAGAGTGTCCGCAAGGGGTTCAACTTCAACGTCATGGTTGTTGGTAAGTCTGATCACGGCCCTTTGTTGAACTTGTCTAACCCGTATGTAGGCGAATCTGGCCTCGGCAAGTCTACCCTCGTCAATACTCTCTTCAACACCTCTCTGTACCCTCCCAAGGAGCGCAAGGGGCCTAGCCTCGACATCATCCCCAAGACCGTCACCATTCAGTCTATCAGCGCCGATATTGAAGAAGCCGGTGTCCGCCTTCGTCTGACTGTCGTTGATACCCCCGGATTCGGCGACTTTGTCAACAATGACGAGTCTTGGCGCCCCATTACCGACAACATTGAACAGCGCTACGATGCCTATCTCGATGCAGAGAACAAGGTCAACCGCATGAACATTGTTGACAACAGAATCCACGCTTGTGTCTTCTTCATCCAACCTACTGGCCACTCCCTCAAGCCTCTTGACATTGAGGTTATGCGCCGCCTTCATACCAAGGTGAACTTGATTCCCGTCATTGCCAAGTCTGATACCCTTACCGATGAGGAAATCGCCAGTTTTAAGGCCCGAGTAAGTTTTAGCCTTGGATAAGCTATTTTCACTCGTAACTTTATCTAATACCACCTAGATCTTGTCCGACATCAGACATCATGGTATCCAGATTTTCGAGGGACCCCGCTACGAGCTTGATGACGAGGAGACCATTGCTGAGAACAATGAAATTATGTCCAAGGTCCCCTTTGCCGTTGTTGGTGCCACCAACGAAATCAAGACCCCTGATGGGCGTGCTGTCCGTGGCCGTCAGTACCCCTGGGGTATCATCGAGGTTGACAACGAGGAGCACTGCGACTTTGTCAAGCTGCGCCAGATGCTCATCCGTACCCACATGGAGGAACTCAAGGAGCACACAAACAACACACTCTACGAGAACTACCGTACCGACAAGCTTATTGCCATGGGTGTTTCCCAGGACCCCAGCGTCTTCAAGGAGGTTAACCCTGCCGTTAAGCAGGAGGAAGAGCGTGCACTTCACGAGCAGAAGCTCGCTAAGATGGAGGCTGAAATGAAGATGGTCTTCCAGCAAAAGGTCCAAGAAAAGGAAAGCAAGCTCAAGCAATCAGAGGAGGAGCTCTACGCCCGGCACCGCGAGATGAAGGAGCAGCTCGATCGTCAACGTCTGGAGCTCGAAGACAAGAAGCAGCGCGTCGAGAGTGGTCGCCCTCTTGAAAAAGAGGGCAAGCGCAAGGGCTTCTCTCTGCGATAAACTGGCGGTACTCGAGCCTAGCTCTAGTGACGACTTGCTCTCTGTACGACCAATGTCTGACTACCACGATGCCTTTTGCAGCACAGGCTCCACGCCACACATTTCCTTATATGCTTAGTCTTTTCATTACCTCTTCGGGCCCGTTTCCATTTTAATCACGACTCCTTATCTAATTTGTCAGCCGAAAATACCATTGTTGCGGGAATGGTTAGAAGGGGAAAAAGTGTTTATACAGAATAGTCATGCACTGCCAAACATGCGCAAGCGGACGAGGACAACAGACAGGGAAAGCCACAAGCGATTGGGCAATGCTCGCCGAGGAAGGGCAAGTAGTTGTCTTTGATTTCATCATTTGCGCTGGACACTTGCTGCTTTGAGCTGTTGCAAAGATTGACTAAGATCTTGGAGGACAGGTTTGCTTTCATTTGAGGGTTGTCTTCTTGGCGAATTGGTTTTGTCCCCGACGTTGCGCACTTATGGTTTCCTTTTTATAATCTAGTACAACGAAATTGACTGTTTGATCAACACAACCTGGCGCATTGGCCGGAAGCTTGTGTTTGAAAAGATGGGAGTTGAGTCAATGTACTATAGTCTTTTTTTTTTGCCGGACAGGATGCAGTGTTTTGTACTGCGATCATTCGTTTGTCATTTAGCTCTCTTTTATTGTCTTGTCATACAATTCTATTTTCTTTGCAGCATGAGTTGAACGTGAATGAGACTGAGTCATACACAGCTGGGACATGGAGCGTCGGAGCAGTGCGAGGCAATAAATAGGCATGAGGCAGTATTCGTTCAGGTTTTTCTCTAATTGAAAGCACGGATGCTTGCAGACTAATGGCTGTGATCCGGCTGATTGAACGTTGGGAAGAGAAGAAGCTTATGAAGGAGAGGAGGTAGATTGTTTCCCACGCAGCACCCGAATGTTTGCATATAACCATGAAGTCCGATATTCGCCAAGATGATGTGACAGAGAATAAATAAGAACAATGAAGTATAAGAGGAAAAAAATTGCCGTTGCTGCGCGTCACTCCCTCGTGCCCGTATTGCAGGCCTTTTCTTGTGCCTGGCTGCCTGCCCCTCCGTCCATTCACCTCTTGCGAGCATTCTTCATGAGAAAGGCGCCGACGACACCGGCGGCGAGCCCAACGCCGCTGAGAATGGCGACGCCAAGCAGGCCCTCCTTGGAGACGCGGTCGTCGATGAGCTGGCGGAGGTTGGCGGCCTGCAGGTTGGCGGGCTCCCGTTCGAGGAGCAGGTCGTTGTAGCGGCGGGCCTCGCCGTAGCTGCCGAGTTTGTAGTTGCCGAGGGCCAGGTAGTAGAGGCACTCGCGGCGTCGCTCGGGGGAGATGCGAAAAATTTCAGAGAGGAGACGGACGCCGAGCTGCTGGTCGCCGCGGTTGGTGGACTTGACAAGGCCCTGTGGAGGAAAGGTTAGCGAGGGATGAAGGGGACGTTGAAGAGAGAGGAGGCAAGAGAGAGAGAGAGAGAGAGAGAGGGTAGTGCGAGACGGACCCAGGCATAGTTGAACTTGGTTTGTATGCCGACCATGTCGCCTTCTTTTTCGTATTGTGCGCGTAGGACCTTGAGCTCGGCGGCGTTGAGCGGCCTGGTACGGGTTAGTATTGGATGGATGGCGACGGGTCGGAATCGGCAGGGTTTCGGAGTGGGAGAATTGCTGGTGGTTGGACTCACGTTTCCGCATCCAAAGCGTCTGGCATTCTTCATTAGCGACACGAATTCAACGACGGCTGGAAAAGACTGGCGGCGGTGCCTGTTGTCCGGCGCAGCAGCAACTCACATGGAAGCTCGGTAACCATATTGGCGGCGGCGGCGGCGGCGGGGAGGTCTCCCTGTGGGTGGCGACAAGGGGGCAGGTAATGTAGATGTTGTTATGTAGCTTGCGGGAATCCAAAGGTAGAGGTGTCCAGTGGAAGAAGGTGCGAATCCGGGGACGAGTGAATCTATGGGTTTCAATCAGATAGAATGAGGTCGTGGAACCAGGATAAGCCGCGGGAGGATGTGGCAGCTTCTTGGGTTCAAGACAAGAACTTGGAGGAGCAAAGTGTGGCGGGTGCTCGGCCGGTTGTGGCGCAGATGACGTTGACTGTATGATGTATCCACCGGAAACTTGCTGGACCAGAAAGCGACAAGCTGAGCTTAGATGGTAGAGAAGAGTGCCTTGTGATGAGGTTTGAACATGGCGAGTTACAAGGACTACATAAGAGTGAATGCTCTTCTCAAATCCATCTTCGCTTTACTAAATAGCTGAGCTTTTTTTTTTCTTGGTCTGCCTAGCTTTCAAGAAACCCCGTGACAAAACGGCCCTCGTGAAAGTGGGTGGGGCAGCAACGCGAGGCAAGCCTTTTGTTGTCGCCTGGCCGACGCGACGCTCTGTTTAGTTTTGGTCGCTGGTTTTGCTGCCAAAAAAAAAAGGGTCCCCCGCAGTGAAGGCCAGCCGTCGAGAAACAACCATCACAAGCTCTACTTCATCTCTGACACAAAAAGACTGAAATAAAACAGCCAAGAATACAATCAACAAACGGGCCAAAGCCTTCAAGACAACAACACACAAAAAAAAAATACACAGAACCAGCGTGCGCGACCGTTTGTCGCTCGATATACGCCCGCCATGCTCCTCTCCGAAGATCCTGCGACCGTACGCCGTTTCCCCCTCTTACAAAACACCACTTCAACTTTTGTCAGAATGCCGCCGCGCTAACCCGTCCTTTTTTTTTTTTTCAGCTCATCCGGCACACGATTGAAAATTTCAACATTGATCCCGACAAGCTCGCCGTGTCGCGCGTGGGCGAATCCCTGTCGACGCTGCAGCAAGCGCGGGAGCTGCGGCTCCGCGACGCCGAGTCGTCGCTGAAGCAGCTCGCGCGGCAGCTCTCTGCGCTGTCGCAGCAGCAGGCGTCCCTCGCGGCGGCGCACGCGGCGGCGGACCACGCGTCGGCCATTTCCGACCTCGACTCGCACAAGTTTCGCACGGCCAAGGCGGCGAGCGACGCCGAGGCCGAGGCGGAGCGCGTGGCGCTGCAGGCGGCGGACCTGGCGGCGCAGCTGCAGGAGCTGGAGCTGCAGGGGGTAGAGGGGGACGTGGGTGGCGGTGGTGGTGGAAAGAGGAAGGATTTTGTGGATGATGAGGTGTTGCTGAGGCTGAAAGTGTATAGGAGCTTGGGGATTGAGATTGAGAGGGACGAGGAGAGCGGGGAGTGGGCAAAGGCGGTGATTCGGAATGATCGAAAGGGGGATGTGCATGTGGTGAATATGGACAAGAAGTTTTCGCGGTACTTTTATGCGAATTATTTTTGGAAAACGCTGTGAAGAGGAGGATGTGGGAGGCGTACATGGATGTTTTTGGGCGTCAAGCGTTGGATGCTGTTTTGACTAGGTTCTGGAAATACCCCTTTGATTTTTCATTTTACATGATTTTGCATTTTGAAAGTTGGTGAATAAATGGCTGTGAATATTGTGTACAGTCGCAAAATGCTATTCAAAATAAAAAGACAGGGCGCATTCCTTTGCCAACCCCCGCTCATAGTATACAAAAAGAGTCAATTCATAATGTCGTTAAAAAATTGCATCAGCGCATCAATAGTGCTGCGTCGCCGGTTTCTTGGAAGCCATTCTGGAAGCCATCTTGGGCGACATGACGAGCGAGAAATAGCCCTCTTGGGTCAAGGACGGGCCAAAGCCGACTCGAGTCGTAGACGACGTCCTGGCCCTGGAGCTGTTTGGGGAGGCCGGGCCTGCGGATATCTTGCCGGCCGAGGTCTCTGGGCTGCGCGTGCGGCGCTTCATCATGAGAAAGCCGCCTTCTCCCGGCGTGGAGGCGCCGCCTGCCGAGGGCGAGCGGTGGTGGTGGCGGACGTGCTGTCTGTCGGGCAACTCGAGGCGCGAGTTGATAGTGGTCCAGATGTCGTCGTCGCCAACGCGCCAGCCGCCGAGGCCCTCGTAGTCACGCTCGGCGCCAATGCTGGGCGTCAAGCCGAGACCGACGTCGTTGACGGGTGTGACGGAGCCGGCGGCGGCGGACAAGACGCTCACGGAGCTGAGGCGGCGATGGTGGTGGTAGTGGTGGTGGCGGCGACGCGGGCGCAGGGCGAGGTACGAGGGCGTGGGCGAGGGCGGTTCGCTGCGGGCGGCGGCGGCGCGGTGCAGGCGCGAGGGTACCTGCAGGCCGTGGAGGGCGCGGTGGACGTAGGACAGGGCGAGGTCGAGGTAGACGAGGATGCCGCGGCAGATGAGGACGGAAAAGGCGAGCGTGGTGGTGACGCCGGCAAAGAGGGCCATGGGGACGGTGACGAGGAAGAGAAAGGGCACAAAGAGGACGTAGATGGGATTGAGCAGCGCCATGACGGAATGCAGAGAGGATGGTGATGCGAGACGGCGCAAAGAGGAGCGAGGCATGGATGATGGCGCACAAAATCGAGCAGGATGTTGGTTGAAGGGGCTGGCTGCGTGGGTGTGATACGCGAGATCTTGTCCCACTTGGCGGATGCAGCAGCGCCTGCGTCACGCGAGGCTCCGAGACAAGATTGGAGTGAGACGAACAGGGATTGTACCCGAGACGCGACTTTTGGGAGAAACAATCTAGTTTTGTGCGGCTATGTGCAGAAGTCGCCTTGGAAGCCGAGTGCGAGTAGGGGGGGGGGGAAGCTGAGTGTCGAAGCCAGGCACTGAAAAGGCGTGGACTGAAAAGAAGAGAAGAGAGAGACGGGAGGGAAGAGGGTGATGAGGACGATGCTGCAAGCGCGGCGGCTTTGCTTTTTCCAACTATCCGCTCTGTTATCTTGGGGGGTACTCCGTAAGCGGTTCTCAAACGTCCCCCCGCTCGTGTCGATTATGCAGGTGGTGGTGGTGGTGGTGCAATGATAGTGGTGGTTCAATGATAGGTAACTAGTGGTGGTGTGGTGTAAATGGCGTGCGCGCGGGGCAACGTTTCCGGGTTCGATGGAGGGGAGGGCGGGGGATCGGGTAAATATGGGATGAAATGATGTCTATTTCAACGTCTGTTTTTTTTTTTTTTTTTTTTTTGTCTGATTTTCCCCAGGGGCTT
>JAAHCF010000653.1:0-21260 GCA_038367545.1 Beauveria asiatica | reverse complement strand
TTTATCGTGTTTTTTTTTTTTTTTTTTTTTTGCTCTCTTTCCCCCTCTTTTTTGCAGATTGTTGAAAGTTGACAAGTTGATGACTTTGCCGCTAAATCATGTTGACTACATTGCCCAGCCGCCAACCAATGAGCCAATGGCCTTGGCCCGGCCTATTATAACAATTGGACAAGAACAATTGGACAAAGACAGCGTGGGCGCAATCTATCCATCTTTGTAAGTCTTGTTCATTTCTTAGTAAAGACTTGGTTTGGATCCGGCAGCCCATGTATCCACGGACGGCAGCTCCGGAGGCTCTAGCGCCGGCGTAGCCTCCGATATGTGGATGCAACCCGTTTAATAAGAAAAAAAAAAAAGTTGGTTCTTGCTCTCCTTGCCGTTTATTCTCCGCTCATTTTTTTTTTTCTTTGGTACAACTATGGAGGCCGATTGAACGGATCTGATGTCATTCCGACCTAGCCGGAAAACCCCAGAATACCGCTCAGAAAAGCAAAAACCTCCATCTCCCCCATCATCTTCCCCCCTTTTACAACCCACCCAACATTCTTACCAGACCGGAGAGTTATACCTTTTTAATAAACCCCAGATCCTTTTCTTCTTTAGCAAGATTCAGTCTTGATTTTTTTTTCTTTCTCCTCTCTTTTTATTGCCAAAGAAAAGAAACTACGAGAAAAAAAGAAAAGGGAAAAAGGCAAACGACCCCCCCCCCCCCTTTTTTTTCCCCGCAACAGCAGCTCAGCGCCAAAAAAAAAAACACACACACATAATATGCCTTCGACGCCCAAAGTCTTCATCGTCCGCCACGGCGAGACTGAATGGTCGCTCAGCGGAAAGCATACGGGACGCACCGACATCCCGCTCACGGCCAACGGAGAGAAGCGCGTGCTGGCGACGGGAAAGGCTATGATCGGGCCGGACCGCCTGATTGTGCCCGGCCAGCTCGACCACATGTGAGTTTGTATCCCCCCCCCTTTAGTCGACGTTGAAGAATGAACTTTTTCTTCCTTGCTTCTGCCGTCCTCTCTCGTCACACACACACACACACACACAAATGTACAACACACTCCCCCCTTTGGAGAAAACAGACCCATGTTCCCGTAACATCTGATTTCTATCCCGTTGTGCAACCCCGGGATGGAAGGGGAGGGGTGTGTGTCACTTTTATTATCCTTGGCTGCCCCGTGCGGTCATCTCAACCCCAAAACTTCTGACTCGTCTTTCTTTCTTTCCTTCTTCTTTCTTCTTTCTTTCCTTCGCCGTGTCTCTTTATTTTCAGACCCCCCCCGGGCGGCGCATCAGAGACACGGCACAGGCCCGTCCCCTCTTCCCGGGTGGGCGTTGAGACATGCAGGGCGCCCCGGGGCAATATGATACGCGATAATATCGCCGTCATTGGACCGTTTTCGTTTCTTCTCTTCTTGTTTGTCAAGATAATACGTTGCTTCCAGATGCAAAATGGAACATGCTTTGCTCTTCCATTTTTCCTTCTCCGCGGCTCTTTTTGTTCGGCTTCGTTTCCGCATCCGAGACACGTGTCGGACATTTTTGCATGCAGACCATTCCTTTTTTTTTTTTTTTTTTTAACGAATACCAGATGCCACTTTGAACCCCTTGTCTAAGAGGCCCCGTCTTCCCCATCTTCTCTTTACCTCGCGTGGTGTTCCGTCTAGTCGAGTACACTAGTGCAAGTGTGTGAGTGCAAGTGCACCACACACGCCCTCTCGGTTTTTCTTTTTCTTTCTTTTTCTTTTTTTTTCCCCAGCATGTTTTATATACTTTTTCCTCATTTCCGCTCTCAATCCTGAAACAAGGACAAGATGAATCGAGACAAGGCTGACCTCTTCCCAGCTACGTGTCGCCTCGCAAGCGTGCCCAGCGTACCTTTGAGCTGCTCAACCTCGGCCTGCCAGAAGGCGCACTCCCCTGGAAGGCCCATGGCGCACACCCGTGTGAGGGCATCCGGTGCGCGGCCACGGTGCAGGTCATTGACGATATCCGGGAGTGGGACTATGGCGACTACGAGGGCATCACGACCCCCGATATTCGCAGGATGCGCGCCGAGCAGGGCATCAAGGGCCGCTGGGATATTTGGCACGACGGCTGTCCGGGCGGAGAGTAAGTCTTTTTTTTTTTCCTTCTTCTTTTTTTCTCTTGCTTCCTTTTTCTGGGTTTCTTTCTGTCTGGGTTTCTTTCTGCAGCTTCAACCCTCCCCCGGGGGGTACCCACGCTGACCATGTTCCGCCGAAAAGGAGCCCACAGGACGTGACGCAGAGGTTGGATGAGCTGATTCGCGAGATACGCGAAAAGTATCACGCCCCGGTCATGGATGGCACGCACCCGAATCCCGCGGCCACGGGCAACGTGCTCATCGTCGCGCATGGGCATATCCTGCGCGCTCTAGCCCTGCGCTGGGCCGGTCGCCCGCTCGATGCCGGTCCGACATTTTTGCTTGAGGCGGGCGGCGTCGGCACACTGAGGTAAGAGAACGCCCCAAATAACGCCTTGCATGCAAACGTCACTTGGTCCGCTAACATCTCAATGCAGCTACGAGCATCACAGTCTTGATGAGCCCGCTATTCTGCTGGGCGGTGCTTTTGTTGTCGGTGATGACTAGATGCATGTAGAGTCTTGGAACGCAACATCAATGACATTATATAGTCCGCCACCAATTATTGTTGACCACTGTCAGTCTATGCCATGGCGATGCAGCATGGCCCAGGACACCTACTCTTGAGCTGACTCACATGTGACTTTGAGCAGTCTTTGTACCTCTGGCAAGGAACAGCCGGCGCCGCATCGTCTGTCCCTGCACCGGCATATCCTCAATCTCAATCACCGTATCCAGCTCCTTGTACCTAAAATCCCCTGCCGCGCCCGCCTCCTCAAAGATCCTGCGCGTCTTTTCTCCGTCGAACCCAAGGTGGTGCACGCCCCGCTCCGCGAGGAGGCCGCCGTGGTGCGGCTCCGCGCCGTGCGGCAGGAAATCGAGCACAAATAGCGATCCGCCCGCCGCCAGCCGCCCGGCCAGCCGCGCCGCCGCCAGCGCCGTGTCCTCAAAGTGGTGGAAGCCCATGCCTACGCCCGCCACGTCGAAGCCGTGGAACAGCGGGCCGTCGAGGCTCGCCGACGGGGGCGTGCTGAGCAGGTTGCCGAGGTACGCCCTGCGCTGGTCCTCGGGCACCTTCTATAAGAATAGGTTAAATTTTTTTTTTTTTTGAGCAGAGATGATCATGATGGGGAGACGGCGGGGTAACGTGTTGCATGCGTACCGCGCTGACAGCCTTGGCGTTGTAGGCGTCAACCATGTTTTCGGTAATGTCGACGCCGACGGCTTGGCCGATGGCATCGGAGAGACTCTGTTGGTTTCGCGGATAGTCAAAATCGGTGTTCATCGGACATGGCAAGGTAATTTTGGGTTAAACACACAATGGAAACAAAGCCTGTGCCGCAAGCGTAATCGAGTAGCTTGCCGCCTTTCTTGATACCGATAAAGTCGGTCTGAACCTGGAGCTCAATCTTCAGCGCATCCAAGGATTTGGCAAATAGCTGATCGTAGTTGGCGGCGATCTTGCTTTGCGCGAGGTTCTGTCAGCGATTTGCAAGGTACGCGTTCTAGGGTACGATGCTGGACAAGGACACGTCCGCGTTTCGAGAGAAACCTGGCGCAAACTTGAAAGTGCCGATGCTTTGGGGCGTATGAAGAGATTCTCCATCACGGATATGCATTTTTGACTTACTTAAAGTAGTTTTGATTCGCTTTCGTAGAGGTAGACATGTTGTGTGTGACCAAGTTTCCGAGCTCGATCGTGACTGTCCAAGTTTCGGCACGAGATATTTATACGCCGTGAGGCCCTCCCAAACATACAATGACACAAGTTCTATGCCTAGCGCCAATATCAGTTTTGCAACCGTCTGTTTCTGGCTGCTGCAAGTCTGCGATGGTTGTATTAGCTGGTAGAAGCAGGCTCTCCCACGTTGATCCCTAGCGCTGTATATATCCTCGCGTGGAGACTTTTGTCGGAGACTTTATTAGTGGCATCTGAGCCAAAACTCCCCGCAGGTCGCTCGAGCTGCTGTGCTAAAATTCGACAGTTGGGTATTTAGTGAAAAGTTTCCGAAGTACAGTGACATGCGCATGACTGATTGTACAACTTGCTCAGCAGGCACGAGTCAACCTCGAAAGCTACCCGGGTCCTCGTGAGGGAGGATGACGTGCACTTTGATCAAGCCGTAGTAGTGGTTCTGTCCCACGCAATTTAGCACAAAGCAAAGTATTCAGGGATCCAGCACTAAAAGAGCAGATCATAGAAAGCTAAAAGTGAAACAAGAGGTAGTATGTATGATAGGAATTAGACTGGTGCTGCCGTGGTTCACGCTCAAGTTTATTGGATTTGAACGAAAAGAAGCAGTCTGGGTGTATTTAGTCCTCTTTGACCACGACCTATTGTCGGGAAGCTTGAGACAAAGCATACCTCGACAAGTGCCATAGCCGATGAGTTCACGGCTCCTATTACGTGCACACCTCGGGTGCGCCCGAACAGCCCGCAACGGGAATCGTAATGCTCGATTTTGTCGTGGCCGGGTGCCCTCAGGGTTCGCAGCTGATCATGCGACGACGGCCTTCCAGAAGGGCGCGAGCATGTATCACGCGTGGAATCCAGCGCTGACATTCAATCCCGAGATGAAGCGGGATCTGATCCGTACCAATGATAAGAAAGGGAGAGCAAAGTTACCCGTTTACTGGGTCCCGGCAGACGGAAAAGCATTCCTGGCGAGGGTGTCTCCAATATTAGCCTGCATGAGGCGCTCCCTCGGTTTTTTGATGCATCGGGTAGCTAATATTGGACAGTGGGCGCAAACTCCACCAGCGGGTGCCAGTGCCGACGGGGGTGGCCGGGGGGCATCGGGGCACGCATTGCCTGAAGGCGGGCATGCCCAACGGCGCGTGTCGGGCCGCCATTATCAGTTTCAAGGTATATCCGATGAATGCAGGGCAACTGGTGCAACTTTGCATAGTCGACGGGGCAGGGTTGTTATCGAGGTGGTTGGCTCTTTGTGAAAGTGGCTGAATCAGCCAACGCATCATCATGCCAATCCTTTTCACCCATTTAGGCACCAGTTTGACACAGGTTCCACAAGATGTGCGCTTTGCAGGTCAGCCTGCATGCATGCGCGGTCCCGTGTCATTCACTCCGCCTTGCTCCTATGGCAGAACAAGATCCTGGCCTTGCTCGAATGGCTGGCTGGGGAGCAAAAGCATTGCTGCGACAAGGCGGATATTTAGATCCATTCTCCTATAAGTGGCCGGGGTCTGCAAGCCGCCATTGCCTGTTGCTTGACAACTTGTGAACCTTGTCAACTCGTCACCAAATCGTAAACAGAGGCCGGGGTCAGGCTGGAATGAGACTATCCGGTGAAAGTCACCAGGGGAAATTACCGCCTCGAATGGACAGGGTTCTGAGCTATAACAGGGGCCTGTCAGGGAGGGTCGAGACACGATTCCCTCGAAAGCGGCTTCCAAGGCCGTGTCGCTTGGCTGTCTCGTGCTGTTCACCATGCGGCGCAACGACATGGTAGCGGCAAACGACTGAGAAGACAGATTCTATTTGAGGAGAGCGCACAAGTTGATTAGGCACATGATTGACAGGGCCGGTAGCAGTTGGATTGGATACTTCCCCACCGGACGAGAGCGGGACGTCTCGTCCCATTGCACCTCCCGTCAAGGTTGTACCAGTAACTAGCGCAGCAGCTAACTGCTGGGTTTGCTCTGCAGGTAACTTAAAGGCTCCGGACAGGGGCCTCACAATCTACCATGAATTCATGGAGGAATGGATCCAGCGTAGTTGGCGTGGCTGGCTGGCAACTACCTGGATCACCCCTCGAGAACCTGGTAGATGCTGCCACTTTTGCGGGGTCTGCGCGCTTGAAAACAGTCGGCCGGTGAGAGAGGCCGACTCGGGATGCAAGACTTCCCAGCGAATTTCGGTCATGGCAGCAAGACGCAGAGTCCGTCAGTTAGCCATATGTTCTCCGGAGACTGCCGCAAATAAGAACAAAGGCTGGAGTACAGGCAGTCGGCAATCGGAGGGGAAGGACGGCCTGTGTGGGCGGACCGCAGTCCGTAGCGCATGCCATGCAGGGATAGAGATGATTGGGCAAAAGAGAGGATACGGCGGCGCCCAAAAACGGGCTGCCCTAAAACCGTAAGATTGCGGCCAAGAGGGGGGAAACTGGGCTGCAACATTGCAAAAGGGGGCGTGTGCATTGAATGTCGAGACGAACCAGGGTGACAATTTTGTTACAAATGCTCGGTCCTGCCGTCTGTGCTCTGTCGAAAGTAGAGACTGACAATGAGGCAAGGGTAACGCCGGTTAGATTGTGAGTGCCGGGAATGACCGAAATGATGAGCAAACCTATGAAACAAGCGTTTGCGCGATGGACCGTGATGACGATGATAGTGATGGGTAAGAATAGAGTTCCTTTGGCCGACAGGCAAACACGCCAGGGGACCCTCCCATTGATGGGAGAGACACGGAATGGTAATCCGTAGAGACGGAGGGGGCAAATTATGGGGCACTCCCGCTGGGCGTCTGCATGCTGCCGATATGCATCGTCTCGCCCGCATGAGAAATTCATCACGTGAGGAGGAGACGACGTGACCAGACCCAGTTTAAAAAAAAAGGAGTTAGGATTAAATTAAAGTGCGCGAATCGAAGCACAAGAAAATGCCAACGGGGCCAGCGCCAGATGGCTGCCATATCATCATATCACACATAGCTAATAGTTAGGCGGACCGGGCCATGCGCCGTTTATTAAGGTGGGGGAATAGGGAGACAATAAACATGACAGTGCTAGGAAAGAGCCCTGGGTGTGTATTTAGCACGGTACGTCATATACGCACGACCCGTTATGGCAATGGGTGACTAGTTAATCCGTACTGAGCACAAGTTGCTTTTCTCGTGCTGAGCCGTCGTGTCCGAATCCTTGACTCCATGTATTTCTCTCTGCAAAAATGCGGCAGATTCCGCCCTCACATCTCAGTTCTTGTTAGGCCGCGCCACAAATTACACCACGACAATGGCCGCAACTGGCCGCCTCTTTCCCGGGGAACAAAGACTCGGGAATTCAAAGACGGCTGTTTAAAAATAGTCATGGCATCTCGCCGGGTCGGCCGACGACTCTGCCACTCCAATCATCACCACCAATCATTGCTGATGTGCAGTAGACCCATAGCACATGACGCATCGCTGCCTTGCAGTCTTGTCTCGGCAGTTGCTATTGCAGCCCAACTAGTTATGCAAGAAAAGGCAATATGAAATGCATGTCGGCCAAAGTTCGGTTATGCTTCAATACACCTCGAAATCGGGTTCCCCAGCCCTTCTTCGCCATCGTCTTTTCTCTCTTCCTGGCCGCGTCTGGTCTGCAGCGCCCTGTCGACAATGAACCCCCTGTGGCTTTGCTTATTTTATTAGTGCCTCAAGTACCCCGCTGTAGCTTCGTTTCGACCTCAGCCGCCCCCAGGCAAGGACCCAATGCCGCAGCCACTGGCATAATAGCTCCCAGAGAAAACGACACATCATGATACTGTCGGATTCTCGATGAGCTACTCCTTAGCTGTAGGTCTCTCTCTCGAAGAAGCATTGACTTGATTGCGACAGACAGACAGAGACATTACTTACAACGCTACAGACATGCCACCACACCACTGCCTGTCTGGGGTTGACCCACTGTGCGCCGTCGCCAGCTAAGACACGAATCGGATAGAAAAGGGCTGGTGCATGATGATTAAGATACTTTGTTCCAAATTGTGATAGAGTTGCCTGCCACACTCAGACAGCCATGGCTGATCGCCCAGAATCACCCCTGTATCCTCAACCTAATAAGCAATGCCTGCCATAAAACCGCCAACGCAGGGTCGAGTTGCAAATGCATGCCGGATGAGGTGAGGTGTGACAATAATGCCCATCATCGAGAGCATGTTCCGAGTAGGCTCTGATTACCTTGAGAAAGATCCTCTTCAGCACAATCATTTGCAGCCCGTTTTTGCTTCTTCGCGACTCAGCATCTACACGATGTTCCAACCGTGATGCGTTGCACACTGCTAGTCTCACGCCTGGCATTGCCATGACATCCACTAAAAATCAGGACAGGCGCCTGCAGCCAAAGTGCTAGTGCTCATGCAACCGATAGGTGACCTGCAGGCTGGCTGGTTTCCTCTTCAGCACCAGCTGCCCTTCATCATGCCCTGCCAGGCCCTTGCTAGTTGCGAGTGACTGTATCTTGGACATTTTGGACACGATCCACCGAACCCGGCGCTGACTTCCTCTTTCGCCCCAGTAATCTATTAAAAACTCGAGGTGAAGCTTCCGTCGTATCGCTCGACAATTCTTACGGGTGTGCAGCCAGATTATGTATCATGCGGCCAATCTGAATCTTGCACCTGGGCGAAAGACCATTTAATGCACAGTCTGATGTCTTGAATGCATAGGTGTAGTGGCCAACAGAGGCATACAGCGACTGAACCACCGCTGGGGAATTTAAGAACTTCGAAAAATCGCCTCCAGGCAGCCTGTCCAGCCATGGTGCCTTATCACTGGCCCGTCCTGCGTATGTCGTGCAGGGAATTGGGCGGCGCTGGCCATGGCTCGGCCCGACCAGTCTGGGGCAGGCATGCCGGCTCGAGGACAAACAGGCTGCCGGAGTTGGGCTCCGCCATGCGCCAGCATGGTTTATTGCCTCGTGGCCAGTGAGTGCTCGCAACTTGTCTCTTTTTTTGTGTGTTCAAGGACGCTGGGGCAGGGCTTGGTTTCTGCCGATGACCGACTCGAGAGGCACCATAAAACTCTTCAATGGACATGACCTTTGAGCCCGCGAAAATTGGGACTGGAAGGGATAGCCGACGAGCCCGTCATCGCTGGAATCATGCTTCTCCTCGAGGCCATTGGCTCGAGCACCCGTCACGAGAGCCCCTCTGACCGCACTTCCAGCTGCGGCTGGCGTCCAAGGATAGGACTGTCCGGAAAGCCACTGTGCCAATGCTTGTGGAGCTGGCAGCCCCTCAGTAGCGCAGCAGAGGGGGCACCACATGGCAAGCAAGCCCCTGTTACGGACTGTAATTGGTGGCCACAATAGCCAGGTTCCTGGCAATGGCGACAGTTCGGTGCGTTTCCAGACCCTCGGGAGGCACTAAGGCCATTAGTGCCCTCCACAGGGTAACCTCCTTACGATTCGGCGGACGTGACGTCGCCGCCAGTGGGAGGCCTAGGAGCTATTCTCGCCGCCTTATGTGTGCGTGTAACGGCCCACCGCCACCAGAATGGTACGAAGTTCTAAAATGCTGAGACTGGTGTTTGCGACGCGGATACGCCAATGAAAGGATGGAATGGCACTTTGAGATATGTACACCCCTTGGACGGACTGCATCTTTTGAAAAGGTTTGCACGATTTGCTCGTCCAGTGCCCCATCCCGTCGAACTGATCCACTGGCGCTTGGTCGAAACAACACCTAGGTTGCTAGGCTGGCCGAAGTTTGAAAGTGATTGGTGAGCTAAAATTAAATCGAAATGTTTGCTTCGATGAACCAGGCACGACCCAGAGGAGGGGCTTGGGTAGCGCGCTGGTAAGCGGAATCTGTAGCCCCCAGTGTATACTTGTTATTAGCATCCGCTTCTAGAAGACTTGCAGTGCTGGACATCCGATGCGAATACCTGTTTATCGAGGAGCACTAATAAATTCGGGATTTTTTTTCGCCGCAACATGTCGCGTGAAACAGAAAATGGTTGAGAGGGAAAGTTCGTGTAGGTTGCATTCGGTGTTTACCCTGGGAGAAGAATCTGCCAGCTGCCAGCTGCCAGCTGCCAACCAGGTACCTACCCCGCGCAGCAGCTGCATGCACAATATATTTTCTTCATGCCTGATGCTATACCATCTCCTGCAACTGATACGCGGCGCTTTCTGCAAAGCGCATCCGACCAAGTTCATGACATGTTTAACGCGGTCAGGCGATTATTTCCACGCACTGGTGATATTGGTCCTTGGCAACTGTGAAGCCAAGCGTCATTGTGCGTGCTCCCGGCGCTTCTATGCAAGCACAAACGACCAACATACAGTGAAGATTTTAAGAACAGACAAAAGTTGGAAAACCATGGATTGAAAGCTTACTTGTTTTACATAGGTAAGCGGCAGGCGCGAAATCGCACGCAATTGCGCTGTATTTTCCCGACATCGAACCACACACAGCCCATTGACCGGTCGACGACTCAGCTGTTACGCAGGGTCAAGGTCCATGCAGCTCTTTTCAAGCCCATGAGGTATCCTCGCAGGATGAATTCGGAATTTTGTTAGACTTGCATGGGCCGGCTGGCATCTGTATAACGCCATCTGCGTATCCAGTGGATGCCATTCGCGCCATACTTGCAAGGATAGAATACGACTGGCTACGAGGCTAGCTAGCAGCAGAAAGCATGCCGAGTCGGTCTTGTGACTAATTTTTAGAAGGTCTACCCAGTACTTGGGCTGAAGATGCATACCCTGATTCCCCTCCCGCTCTCCCGCGTCTGGCGGCTGTCAGCCCTGCCAGCACTGCTCCCCAGCAGACCCTGGAGATGGCAAAGCGCCAAACGATTGATACAGCGCAGCCAGGCGCCGTGTTGGGGTTCAGTTCATGTGGTACAAGCCATTGTTCTATATTGTTGATTCAGGCCACACGTTACACAAGATCTGCGACTGATCCTGACAACGGACAGGTCAATTGTCAAGGTCGTCATTTCGAATGGACTCCGGACTATAACCACCAAGAGCAGTAGCCTGATACGAATAAGTCGCCTATTCACATGAACGAGCGAAAGAAGACATGATTCACAATCTCAGGGGTGACTCGTCGTCGAGCATACCCTGCTGTTAGTTGCGGGAACCAGCGGCGCGAACCGTCAACGGGCCCTTGACAAAGCTACAGGCTTCCCTGTCCGATGCACAGCGGTGCAGGGGTGGATTACTAAGTATCCGTAGTGAGTTAATCCGTACTGCCTCGTAAATACAGCGTATGAGTCCTGGCAGAATCCGAAAGCTTGCCAAGCAAAATCACCAGAGAAGCAGAAGCTGAGTTGCCCAAATTATTCGCTGCAACCAAAGGGGCTGACAGCTATCGAGATACGGGCATTCCGGCCGCCTTTGGGCCCCAATTTGCGACGCAATCACTATACATCTTGCGCTCCGATCATTGCCATTTCACCCTTCAGCCACCGAGGATTACCTAGGCATCGACGTCATATCCCACGAGGCCAAAATGATTCGCGTTTCAGCATCTACGGCCAAAGAGTCTACTCCGCTGCTTGAGATGGTCGTTGCGCCTGTTTGTGGTCTATTCCAGTAGAGACCATAAGCCTCGGGCTAACAAGGCAGCTAGCCCATGGCCATGGCAGGGAAAGCCTCAAGCTTGTCCGGGATCAATTGAACATGGTCTCGACGACAAGGGCGGCGCTTTGTTCAATCGAATATTGAGCGACGTATATCAGAGCTGCTAACGCCGCGGCTGGTCCCTGTGAGGTATCGTCTCAGGTATACAAAAAGAAGCCTGCAAATGCGTTCTAGGACTGGGGCAAGCGCCAATGGTGGAGAAGGAAGCACACAGCTTGTGCATGCTGCGGCCGCCTCTGCGACCTGCAGGCCGCTCCGGGAACGGGCGCCGCGCGGGACCAAGGGCAGTCTAGCGTGCGACCTCCTGACCGGACTTGTTGCACTCCCCTGCACGCCACCTCGACACGCCCCCTACCAAAACGTCCCTGTTGCGTCACGGCTTGTTGTCTCCTCCCTGTGAGAGCTGGAGTGGGAGTGGGAGGCGCACCAGGCCAGTGGAGGGTGCGGGCTCTGGCTGGGCGGTGGCTCGGCTAGTAGATGGTGTGAGAAGCAGCCCTTATGCAGCCTGCGGGAGGGGAGACGGAAGGGGCCTGCTCTTGTCGCGGAGCCTGCCATTGCCATTATTGTCGTCGTACGGAGTACTGTGTGCTTGTGTACGGATACCAATGTGCCAGTCGCATGGGCCAGCCAACAAGTCTGGTGCGCGACAAGGGCACACCAGCAATGGCCCAGCAAATAGGTCCAGTTTGCCCTGCGTCCTTTTACTACGTTGACACCCTCACGTATTACTGGAACGTATTTGCAGCACGCTTTGCTCCTTTGCCCTTGCGCTACTCCCTGCCGCTCGTTGGAGGGCCGCTGCAAGGCTTGCACACATTCTGCAGCACGTAACCTGCTGTTCCTTCTGCCTTTCGGCCTGAGCATTGGGCATCAGACACCTCGTCATCTGGACATTTTCTCTCCTCTCCACCAAACTTGCCATCCTGACTATCGCTTACTTGAACAGTGAACAGTCCTGTCCCTTGAACTAACGGGTTCGCGGCTGGTATTCGGGCTCGCACTCTTTTCACATCGTTCCCGCAAGCCGTTGTGCGTCATTGGCGATTATCTTGACATCCCTGCTGTACCACGGTGACACCGCTTGCGGTGCCAAACCTTAACAACCCATCTCTCCGAAGTGAACCGCCACACGCGTAACCGTCACCCGTTTGCACAGCAACAAGCGGCGTCATCATCACGGCATTGTCGTCGCGTCGCCCTTTTCTATGAGTCGCTCTCTTACCGCATACTCTTTAATAAGCCCAACCGCGGTTGCGACAGCTTTGCCGATACCAACACAGCCAGATCTCAATCTTGACGTATTTTAACTATTCGGTATGTATTTTCCATCCATACCCAACGACCGCGAGCTTGAATCGCTAGGGTATTCGCCAAGTGGCCGCCTCCTCTAGCCCAGCGCAAAGGATCAATGCCACTCGAGGCACATGACTTGAGCAATGGCAAGGCTCTCACTGTCGCTGAGAGCAAACTGTCGCCACTGGGGGCATCACAACAGATTGTCACGCACCGCTGTGTTACCCAGTTCTCGCTCCGCCCCGAGCCTGAATCCTCTGCAGCCTGGTCAGTCGGCTGCTCCTGTCAGTGCCATCTTGCCGCGTGGCCGCCCAAGTCGGCGGCTTTGGCGACTTGTTGGCAGTTGGCTAGCAATCGGAAGACACTAGATCTCGACCGTGGCGACGCAGAATTGGTTCAAGTCTGGGGCAGCTGTGCCGTGTCAGAAGACGGAAAGTCTAATTGAGTGAGTCGCAGGCGCAAGCGGTCCCGTCCCACCCCCTCGGTACATTGCGCAGCTAGTCAGTGGGCAAGCAATTGGACGACTCAGCAGCTGTCGCCCACGATCTTGTTTCTGTTGGCTACGAACGAGCGACGTAAAGGGTCATCAGTCAGGCCACGACCCGTATTTCGCCTTTGGGGCGGATTCTTAGCGACACCCACAGTAACCAGAACCAGCTTGCGCACCTCGACTAGTTCTGTGTCTACCTACCTAGGGCGGTCCCTACCTTATTAGCAGCTTTTACTCGAGGCCAAGTGCTGGGAGCGGCAAGACGCCGGTCCATCCGCCCGCTTCTGCATTCCCGCTCAGATGGTCTCTGCCCTCTCCCGCTAACTAACGTACATACATACGGCCCACCACTTGAAGTTCACCCCCCCCCCTCCCCACCACCATTGCCATTTACTTCCACCGCCAGCCGGCCTTTTGCGCTTCTTCTTCCTGCGACAACCCTCTTTTACGCATCCGTCAAGGGCCTCGCGCGCATCCCGTCCGAGTCCTGCTGGTTGTCACCTCGATTTCTCGAAACAGCTATCTGCGGGCTCTGTTCTTGACGCCCTGCCTTGAAGTCGTCAACATCTAGTCGTACTTTTTACCACCGCCACTCCCTGACACGCCACCGATTTGCTCACGAAGCCGCGTTCGATTTTAGGTGCAACGGCACGACGCACCTCGCTCAAGATTTCACTTCTGCAACAAGCAACTACTCATCGGCGCATAGACTTTACTCTCACCTGGTCACCATCACATACTTCAGTTGCTCATCAAATGCGATTTTGACCATCTATCTCGCCAAGCTGCCTCGCATTATCGCCAATCCAATCTACTAGCAGCGGCTGTATTCCAGCCCTGAGTGTCCAGTATAGGACAGACATAGCATGGCCGACGACCGTCATCGTCGAGAGTATCCTCAGCATATCCGTCCAGAGGATCATTCGCAATCTTCTCCCCACTCTCGCTCCTCCATCGAAGAAGCTCGACACGGAGCCGAACCACGAGGCATCATGGCAGCCTCAGTTACCTTGCCTTCCATTCAAGACCCCCACGGAGGAAGCTATCCTGGACAGGCTCCGCCTAGCCGTGGCTACCCCCCCGATGCACGATATGCCTCGCCCAATGGCGGAAATGGGTATCCTCCTCCTGGACAATCCGGTCACCCGCCAAGTTTTCTGCCTCCTCTGCAACCTGGATCTGATCACCGTGCCCAAGCGTATCCGCCAGAGCATCGCAGCAGCTACTATGATGACAGACGCCACCCTCAGTACAGTGACTATCCGCCTGATTACTATTACCGCCAGCAAGGCCCATCTCCAAATGGCTACCCTCGCGATTATCGCGGCCCTCCGCCCGGGTCGTACCCGCCGGACTTTGGCCAAGGGGGTGGCCCCCAGATGGCGCAGGCAGCACCGCGACAGCGAACGTCGATCGCTTGCAGATACTGTCGAAAGCGCAAGGTGGGTTCCTTTCCTATATGTATCTTCCAACCAACAAGCACTAACGGGCAGCAGATTCGCTGCAGTGGCTACCAGAGCGCCCCTGGAGGTAAATGCCAGAATTGCGCCAGAATGAACCAGGAATGTATCTTTCAACCCGTTTCTTCTTCGAGCTCTACAGCCTTTGTCCCGCTCTCCGCGGTGCAAGGTGGTGTTCCTCCTGGAACGCAGCTCTTTGGCGCATACGGCCAGCCTCTGGCTCCCAACTCGGTTCCCGGAGGGCACCATTATCCTCCCCATCATGGAGGGCCACCCCCACCAGGAGGAGCGTACTATGGTCAGCCTGGACAATCGCCGACCGAACCCTACGCGCCGTACGGTGGAGATCCCCGCGAGGATCCGGCCGTGGCTGCCGGAAAGCGATCGAGAGATGCGATGGATCGCGATGAAGAATGGCGAAGACAGGCACCTCGAGGCGCCCACGAGGATGACCCGCGCAGGCGATCTCCCGCTGAGTTTTCCAGCAAGAGCAGCCCTGGCGGTGGCAGCTACCCTTATCCCGCTGTTCGGCACAGCCCACATGCTGCGGCTGCATCTGCTGCTCGATCGCCTGGTGGACAGAACGGCTCCAGTGGCGCCTCGACCCCCGTTCGCCAGCCCGGCGTGCCTGCCACACAGGGTCCGCAAGCACCTACATCCAAGATGAGCTTGAGCAACCTGCTGGACAAGAACGACATTGACAAGGGCATGATTGATCGCCTAAACCGCCCAAGGGACGGGGCTGGTCCCCCACCCCGCGATTAACGCAGCCCTCCCACGGATATCTGGATGTCCTTGGGATACGTTGGACAGCTTCGAATGACTACGCAAGTGATATTCGTATTCCACCGCCTGCTGCTGGCAGCGCAATTGGCACCGAGCCATGCGATGGAGTGTTGTCGTCGACACAGTGGCTAGCGCCGACGCAAGACAAAGCCAACCAACACGGCAATAACAGAAAACAAAAGACAGGAACGGCGCAAATCTAGACGGAATCCCAAGTTTGGCAACAAACGCTCAGTCAGCATCTGTTTATGTTTTTGGCATCGTTTACATTTGTTTGTCACTTTTTCTCGATTTTCGCTCTCGGCTGCGCAGAACTTGTTGTTTGTCCCTTGGTCTTTTTTTGCGCATGGTCTGATTTGAGCAATCGTTTGCTCGATACGACTGATGACGGCCATGTTTTTCAACGGCTCGTCTCGTATTTTTCTTTCTCTCTTTACTATACGTACGAAGATGGATACGCCTCACGGCACATATCGGTTGGCTGGTTTTCTGATTTCCCTCGATGTCTATATCCCTGTTGTAACTGTTATGTTTACCAGAAAATTTAGCGTGCCTCATGTTTTGTGTGCAGTTGGCTGTCGGAAGCGCCCTCTGGCGCTTTTGTCCAGGTCACCTCAACAGGGCTTTCGCAGATTGCATTGCAGGTGGGCCACTTGGCTCACTGGTTCTATGTAATTTATTAGCAATACAGGCCACTAATGTTTTCAAATTGCCTGTCTTTTTTTTTCTTGTGACGCTACTCAATTTGAAAAGTTGTCGGTTGTCCCTTGCACAAGAGGGGCTTCCTTGGACAAACGTGGATGACCAACCAAGGTGAGTAACCTTGCACGTTGTTTCTGCCATTGACCCGGACGTTACTTGCCTCAGATGTAATGGGTGGGCTGTTTTTCTCTTTGAACAGTTGCGGCGGACATGGTTTGCTCGGCTGGACAGTCGAGTCGCTCGAGGACTGCGGCTCTGACAATTGTTCAGCTCTGCGGCTATCATCCACCCCTCCTTGATACGGCAGATGCGAACTTGACTAACCGGTTATGCCCCGCACAATAAAGAAAAAGACATGATTATTTTCTTGTCATGGGCGGTGAGAGGATGCTGCTCGGGAGGTGCGCTGGAGACTTGTATCGAATCAGGAGGCAGAACCAGGGTCCGAGCAGAAGCAACCGTCTGGCGGGCGGGCAAAGGCAGGCGGTTCTAGCTCATTAGCGGAGACTAAAGGCATAGTGGGGGATGTATGAGCAGGAGGGGTGGCGTGCTGCTGTGATGCAGGCAGCAGAGCAGACAAAGCAGCAGAGCCGGCCGTGGCGAGGGTGGGTGTGTTTGTTGCCCCTCTCTGCCACAGAGTGACAGAGAGGACGAGGAGAACTGTCAGGCTCGAGGGACCACAGAGGGAGAATTGCCACAAGGTCCGAGATGGGCTTTTGACTATGACCCCCATGGGAAAGCCAAGTGGTTGACATGACTTGGGCCTCCCACACAGCCGGTCGAGCGCTCTCGCCTGGCTCGGGATTAGCCCGAAGGATGGGATCTCGCATACCACTCTCGGCAGAACAATGAGAAAACGACGCGGGCGGGGATGACGCATGCGCAACGGGGGAGAGGGCAGGATGTTGAGAGGGCTGGAGGGGCACTTGAACCAAGGAGGGGGGGAGGGGGAGAATGGAGGGATGTTGGGAAACATGGAAGCAGGCAGCCAAGCAGTCTACCGGTAGGACGGGACGCCATTTGACGACAGAGTGGTTATACTTTTCTCCTAGCGGGCAGTAAGGGCCGCCGGCTGCATGGCGGCCCTTCCTCGACGGCTTGTGGGCACGGCGCCGGTGTGCGAGGAGTGGCGGGGGTACCTACATTAGGGTGATTCGGACGAAGCCCCCCCCCCCCCCCCGAACAATGGTTGACCCAGGCATAAGGACGGAAACACTGGGTCGCAGGGAAAGACGGGAGGCTCGGCCAGCGTATAAAGCCGCAACTCTGAGGATACGGATGCTTGTCAGGGCTGACTTGGTGAGGACGACGGGTTGGGTTTCAGCAGATGACACCAGCTCTGAACCAAAACCGGCCGGTTATCCTTGGTAGAATGGCTAGCTGTGGGTTAGAGAGGAGCTATATCTCTTGCGATTTAACAAGAGGGCAGGGATTGCGCAAAGGGCTTAACCAGTATATTGGCAAGTTTGCAAGAGGTGACCGGAAACAGCCAGAGAGGGGCCGTTGGATGAGGAAGTGGGCTTGGCAAGCTGTGGTGAGGCAGCTCCCATACGAAGAAGAAACAAGCCAATAAGTCGGAAAAAAAGAGGAGAAGAGAGGATTCAATAGAGAAAAAAAGACTTGTCATGGACGCACATCTTTTTGCAAACTTGCGGCTCTCTATAGGCGGGCATCGACACTGGGGTAATAAACGATTGTTGGGTCTCGGCTCTCTGTTGATGCGAGAGCCCGCGCCTGTTGTCAAGGACACGCGCGCGAAAAAGAGTAATCTGTAACATTTGTCACGTTGACTTGTACTCTGAGTTTATTTATTTTTTAATTTTTTTTGTGTAATCTTTTTGGGGGGGGGGCCAAGTACAGCTGAAAATAAAGGACAGAGTTGTGCTGCGAGTAATTGATGTTGGTCCTTTTCTTGGCCGGATTAGGACAGATGATGTCTCTATGCAGTTTTGAGTTGGACGAACCGTCCATCAACTTTGATGGTGGGCACACGGTCAAAGGAAGATCCACAGAAGAAGCAGTAGGAAAAACGCACAATAAAAAAAATAAAAATAAAAAAAAGGAAGCCGTGGAAATACTGTTCAAAGTTGGGAAATCTTGGTTGGAAAGTGGGCAAGATTGTTTTTTTTCTTCTTTTTTTTTTTAATTTTTTTTTCTATGCGGCGGACGGCCCCCCCGCCAAAGCAAACGGCACACCGTAAATAAAACTAGTTAATAACTAGTTACAAGAGCCGAGTTTGAGCGAGGAGGGAGGAAGGAATTGGGTCAGCTGAGCGAGAGACGTAACTCTCAGTTGGTCCTTTTTAGAGGCGGCAGAGTTTGCAGCTAAACAAACGTGAACTGGAGCCCATATTGTGGGGGAGGGGGGGTGAGAGAAGAGAAATGGGAAGAAGGAAAAAAAAAAAAAAAAAAAAAGAAAAAAAGAGAAAAAAAAAAAAAAAAAAAAAAAAAAAAAAAAAGTCCGTGGTACTAACTAACAATAGAAGCTCCAGGGAAGCTTCTGGCCTGCCCTTTTTTTCCTTTTGGGGGCGGCCAGGCCGGCCTTGATTTCGGTGTGCGTGCACTGGGTCTCGGGCGCTGGTATTGTATCCGCTCTTTGATATCCCTTCAGTCAACAAGGGAAAAGCAAAGAAAACAACCCCATGCATGCGATGGCAGGTTTTGGGGCTCGTCTCCCCTTACTCCACAACAACAACACACATCTCGTGAGAAGGGGGGCGACCCGGGCTGGGCTTTGCATCTCACGCGACTTTGTGACCTTGAGTTGGCAAGTGGATCTTTACAATGTGCCGTGCCAAAAAAGAAGCGTGCAAAAAGAAGAAACACTTGGGCGGGCGGTGGCCCGAAGGGGGGGGGGGGGACTAATACCAGTAGTAAGCGACCGTTCCGTCATCGTGACTTTTAAACTTGCCCAGGAACGCAAGGCCCCATGCGGCGGGAGCCATGCTCTCTGTGAGACAAATTTCATCGATGCCACGACATCTCCCCACTGATGATGAAGAGCATTCCGCGCGCCCCTTTGCGTCGGGGAGGGGGGGGGGGCTTGTTGTTGCGCATCCAGCAGCAGCACCCGGGCCGGGCAACCTCCAGCCCTTTCCCGCCGGCGCCGCTCAACTCAGGGCAGAACGGGCTGGATTGTGTTGTCTTGCGGCCGACGGTCGGGTGGTACCCCCAGCACCTTCTCCTTTCGTCCTTTCTTTGGATGGCCAGTCTGAGAGGGATGACATGGATTGCCAGCGCATATTTAGTAAACGATCCCACTCGCTGCCAACACCACCACCACCACTACGGACTACCACACCAACCACAAGAGCAACACCCGCCACAGCGGCAAAGGAGTAAATAGCTTGAAACCTGTCTCGCGGGCTGTCCTCGGGGCTGGCGACGTGGTCTCGTGGGCTCGTGGTAAAGTCGACGTAGCAGAAATTGACACGAAGATTGAGACCCTAAAAAAAAATGCAAAGGGAGGGTCTTTTTGGTTATTTGACCTTTTTTTGCAAAAGTTTTGCCAATTGTGAGGTATTCTTTGAGACACATGACGACGACTTTTGTCGGCGTATCACTTGCATCATCCCGGCAATCCCGCTCCCATGTTTTTGTTCGTCAGGCTACTGGTCGCCGTACTTTTCTTGTAATGCTTGCTTGTACTTGGCCGAATGGCTCAGAGGTCGTCGGTGCATCAACTGCCCCTTGATCAAAGACTGCAGAACAGTTGCGTGCTTCGTATCGCAAGCTGTCAGATTGTATCCTGTGCAGCCCTGCCGTGTGTATCGAGGTGTCTATGCCTCGCATAAAGTGCATCTTGCAGCACCTGAACTCTGCAGAAAAATAATACTAGTAAAAAGAGAGAGCAGTTTTTTTTTAAATGAAAATAAAAATAAAAATAGTGCCACATTAAAGTCAAGCAACATCATATTTCAAGTCCTTTATTACAACCATCTAGAAGCATTCAAGTTTACTTGTCGACGTGCCGGCACAACAACTGCGTGCCGCGGCGCCGAAAGTGGGGCGCCGGGTTCCGGAGCGACGGAGCCAGAATAGGCGAGGCGGCCGTACAGTAACTAACAAGGGCGATCGAGATCCAGAGGTTGGCGGCGGCGGGCGCTTGGCGGGACGACAAGGAGAAGCACGCCGTCTCACTTTGGGTGCGGATGAAGAAATGCCGAGCTAGAATGATCCAGATTCTAGCTGCAGTTTGCTTGCAGCTGCATATACATATTTTTTTTTAACTTTTATTTCTTTGTTTTCCCCTAGTCATAATAACAAGTACTACCAGTTCCGGTAGCTAGCTGAGAAACAGTTCTGCTGAGATCCATGTTCCCCGAGCCGCCCTCTGCACCAAAGGACAGCATATTTTACCAGGCCGCCAAGCGGGCGTGACGCCGTGTCACTGAATCGACTTGCTGCAAAATGTCTCGCTAGCGACAGGGCAACACAAAACAGGCTTTTTTTTTTTTTTTTTTTTTTTTTTTTTTTTTTTTTTTTTTTTTTTTGATATTCAGGGATCAGCGGGCGCCGAGGGGGCGGTTTGGTTTGAGCCGTGCTAGCTGAGGCGTGCTGAGGCAACGCAACCCACCCACCACCTTTCCACGGCAGCGATGGTTCTGTCTCTGTGAAACCAAAAACTAAAAAAAGGTGCCATCTCTTGCGCTCAAGCAATCATGACTGCAGGCTGCATCATGGAGAAAAAAAAATGGAAAGCCGGTTAGATGTTGATGGGACATGAGGATTCCCGGATGAAGCAAAGTATCGATTTTGCTCCAATCAACAGGGTAGGGCTCTCTCTCTCTTTCTCTCTTGTGTCTTGTTCCACCCAGTTCGCAATGCATCACGGAAAAGGCGGCGCAGTGCACCTTTTTCCGGCGCATCAAAGTCATCTTCCGAGTAACAAGTTTGGAAGCGCAACGTTGGTCTATTGGCTCGATTCGCCTTGCGCCATGTCGTCTACTAAATCCTTTCAACTTATTGTCTCGTATGGTCAGGCATCACAATTAAACGGAACGGTTCTGCCGTCCGTGACACGTAACGGTTCGACAGCGCCACGCAAGAAAGAAAAAAAAGGTTGCAAAAAATGCAAGCCTTCGCGTGGCCCCCCGCCCCAGCACCGTTGTCAC
>JAAHCF010000652.1:0-21296 GCA_038367545.1 Beauveria asiatica | reverse complement strand
TAGTTATAATTAATAATAGATTTTATTATAGGTTTACTATTAGTATATATTAAAATAAGGTAAGTAAACTTAATCTTAGTTATTATTAATAAATATATAAAGTATAGCCTCTTCTTTATAGTAAATACTAATATAATAACTATATAACTAATAAAGTTATTTTATAATAAAGTTAAGTTATTATATAATATACCTAATAGTATTATCTTAGATTAAGGATCTTTATTTATAAGTAAATTTTAGTTAAAGTTATATAATATTTTAAATATTTAATATTAACTATTTACTATATTCTATCTTTAAATAAATAAATAAATAAAAAGAATAAACTAAATACTAAAATATTACTTATATTACTTTATAATAAAAGTATAATATAACTAGCTATACTTATTAATAATAGCTTAGTATATATATAATAATATATAAAATAATATAATAAGTAATTCTTTATTATACTTATTATTTAAATATTATCCTAAACTTAAGATTTAAGTTAAGACTAACTTTATAAAAGAAGGGCTATTAAAGCTAAGAACTTAAGTAAAAAAATTACTAAAATCTAAAAAGAAAATAGAAGAATACTAATAATAAATAGTATAATAATAAATATATAACTATAACTAATAATATTAGTTACTTAAATTATCTTAAAAAGATTTAATTATATTATTTATAAAGAATTTAAGGTTTAAGGTAATATAAAGTAAATTAGTATTATAATATATTAAGTTATTATAGGTACTAGTGAAAATTAGTATATAGGTATATTAACTAGCCTTATTAGAGTAATACTTTTAAATTTATAATATATTCTATATTAGTTTATTAAAGCCTTAAAAAGGGGAACCTTATAAACTATTATTAATATTAGAGCTTAATAACTTAGAAGAAGAATAAGAAGTTAAGAATATTATAGTATATAAAACTATAAATTAATTAATACTTTTCTTAGTAAAATAGAAAAAATAACTAGTAAAATATAATAAATAGTTAGTAGAAGAAAACCTAATAAATATATAAGATTACTTATAAAACTATTAATTATAAATTAATAAAAATCTATATAAAAAAGGGAGATTAAGAAAAACTAAATAATATTATTTAAATTTACTAAATTATATTAAACTTATAAAAAATAAAAAAGAAAAATAAAAGAAATTAATATAAAATAATATATATTTACTATACTATTAAATTATAAATATAAATTATAGTCTTTTCTAATTTATTAGTATTAATAAGAAAAGCTATTAATAATAATACTAAATATCTTTATTACTAATTATATTTAACTAGCTCTTAGCTAAGGTATAAAGAATCTTAGATAGTTAGTTAAAGTTAAGGGACCTAACTCTTTACCTAAATAAGAGTCTACTTATAGGTATTAAGTATTAAATAGTATTATATATAAGTACTTTACTAAAGTTAGATAGTAACTTAATAAGGAATTAAGGATCTTACCTTAATATTCTTTATAATATCTATAAGGTTATATATATAATAATAATAATTATAATAAGAGTTAAAACTCTATATAAGACTTAAAGTTATCTTAATTAGTTATTAATATTAAGTAAAATTAAGAAAAAAATTAGAACTATTATTATAAAGATATATATACTATATATATATATTTATAATAATATAATTAAGTTAGTTATAATTAGCTATTATTTTATAATATACTTATAAAAAGGTTAATTAAGACTAAAGAACTTATTAATAAAGAAAAGAAAATATATAAATAAATAGCTTTTTTAATTAAGGTAATAATAAATATATTATTAGATAGTAATAGTATAGTTAAAAGAATATTATATAAGAAAGAAAAACTTAAGAAGATTATTTAGCTTTATAAGTACCTAATAATTCTTAATTAATAAAAATAAGTATTATATATAAAAGTAGTTAGTATTATTTATAAGCCTTATTTAGTTAAATATAATAATAATTAAACCTTTATTTAGATTACTAGGGGATATTTTATTACTTAGTTTTAGAAGGTACTTTTCTATATTAAAGTATTTTAACTTATTACTAAAGAAGTTATTTTCTTCTTTATTATTAAAATCTTTATTAATATTAAAAAAGCTAATAAAAATACTTAGTATATTTATAAATAAAGGGGCTATAAGAGATAATTTAATAATAATAAGATATTATATAAAGTTAATTTAAAAAAATTTAAGTATAAAATTACTAACTTAGGTAAGAGCTATTTAAATAATATTTATATTTATCTTATTATACTAATAAGTAAATATATTAATAACTTTTATAAGTTACTTTTTATTTTTAAGTAAAGGAATAAGAATAAAAGAATCTAATATAAATATATAATAAATATTTTCTAAAGTATTTTAAATATAAAACTCTTTTTATAGTTTATTAGTAGTAGGTATTAGCTAAGGATTTAATAAAAAATATATAACTATAAGCTTAATAATAAGCTATATATTAATAGCTTTTTATTTTACTCTAGTACTTTAAGAGGCTAGTAGTAAGGTAGACTATTAAACTTAAGTAGACTAATTAAAAGGACTAATTAATACTAATATTAAAGTAGTATTAATAGGTTAGTTTAGGATAGTCTATATAGTAAGAGTAACTTTAAGAATAGAAGAGTAATATTTTACCTTAGACTCCTAGTTTAAAAGTTACTTAATAATTAATAAAAGAAAGAAAAAAAAGACTATAAGTTAATATACCTTTTAACCCTTTAAGAAATTAAGAGTTTATATATATATAGTTTTATTAGACTAGTTTAAGGTATTAACTAAAGAGCTAAAGAACTAGGTAATAATACTAGTTATAAATAAGGTAACTAGACTAAAAGCTATACTTAGAGTTATAAATAAAGGTATAATAAAGTTATTTATAGGCTTATTATTAAAAAAGATTATTATAAAAGAAGAAGAAGAATCCCTTATATAAAGATAAATATAAGAATTTATTTAAGAAAAAGTTAAGCTAGTCTAAGAACCCTAAGAGTAATATAATATACTTTATATTAAAAAAGAACCCTAAAGAAAAAAGATTACTTTAGGCTTATTAATAAGGTTTATAAAATAAACTTTATAAAGGGTATTAGTTATAAATATAATAGTAAAAGTAAAAATAAGTAAATAAAGTAAAAGGGTTTTTAAAAAATAAAATAAAAAAGGTTATAAAAAAAAGAAAATATAACTTTAAGTTAAAAGAAATATAGCTTTTATATACTTATTTATTATTACTAGCTAGTTAAATAAAAATATTATTATTTATAATAATAAAAGTAAAGTAAATATATTATTATAGAATTTATATAAGATTACTTAATTTATAGATATAAGAAGTATATTAGAGTTTTTATAAGGATCTTAAGAATTTAATTTAATTCTTAGGAAGTTACTAATACCTAGTAAAATACCTATTAAGGGGGGGATAATTATAATACCTAACCTATATTACTATTAATAAGTATAAATAAAGTATAAAAAGGTAATAGCTTAATAGTAAGTTATTAATTCTATAACTATAATAAAATTAATTAAATTAATTATAACTTAATAATTTATATACTTAAGCCTACTAATATATATATTTACTATTAGTTTAATTATAATTTAATAAATATTTAGAGTTAAGTTATTAACTTAGTAAATTAATAAAGGGGGCTTTACTTAGTTTAAAATAAAGAATAGAGTCTTAGAGGAGACTTAATACTAATTTAATAAAAAGTTAAAGTTAAGTTATAACTTTAGTTATAGAAGGATATATATAAAGAAGATAGTATTAAGGAGATAAAGCTTATTAAGCTTTAGTCTTAAGAGTTTATAAAATATACTTCTTTTTACCTTCTAATTTTTATAATCCTATTTCCTTACCTAGCTTATCTTATACTATTATATTTATTTATCTATTTAAGGATAAAATATAGTAAATAGTTAATATTAAATATTTAAAATATTATATAACTCTAACTAAAATTTACTTATAAATAAAAATCCTTAATCTAAGATAATACTATTAAGTATATTATATAATAACTTAACTTTATTATAAAATAACTCTACTAGTTATATAACTATTATATTAGTATTTATTATAAAGAAAAGATTATACTTTATATATCTATTAATAATAACTAAGATTAAGTTTATTTACCTTATTTTAATATATACTAGTAATAGACTTATAATAAAATCTATTATTAATTATAACTAAGGTCTTAAAGAGATTAGTAATAACCTTAATTTATTATATAGTTTATATTATTTTATTATAATAACTTAATATATTATATATATAGCTATATAATTTACTATATCCTTTTATATATTTTATTAAAAGAAGTTTTAATATAAAAGGTTTATTATTTAATTAGTACTAAAATATCTTACTAATAGATTATTATAATAAGTTTATAATAGTTTATAAACTAGGTCTAGGTTTTTTAAGATATAAATCCTCCCTTTAAACTAGAGTAATCTTATATTAGTAATTTACTATAAGTACCCTTTAGTTCTAATAACTAATTACTTCTTCTTTTAGTAACTTAGGTCTTTATTTTAAGCTTATAAAATAATAATATATAAATCTATATTTAAAATCTTATATATTTATATATTTATATATTTATAACTTTAATAAGGATATAAGCTTTTAGGCTATTAAATTACTATTAATTCTTTTCTTAATTAGGTAAGGAGCTATCTTATAAGTAACTTATAGGTTCTTAACTTACTTCTAATATCTTATCTAAGTCTATAAAGTTAAATATAAATAGATTTATTCTCTACTTACCCTTACTTTAAGCTATAATTATAGCTATAAATACTATTTTCTTTTATAAGTTATTATTATTAATTTACCCCTATTATCTTATAAGATATTAAGTACCTCTATAATTTAATAATATAAAAAAAACTATTACTATTAAAGCGCCTTACTATACTTATATTATACCTAACTTAAATAAAAACCTATACTTTATACCTATTTATATTAATATTTTTACTTTTAGTAAGTATTAATAGTTATTATATAATAATTTTCTAATAATAAGTCCTTAAGTTATACCTTTAATATATATATATATATTATCTTTACTTCTTAAAAATACTTATACTATTAAATATATTAATTTTACTTTTTTATTATATATATATCTAAGTCCCCTTTAAGTTCTTAACTCTTTTACCTATAATAGTTATATATAATTTTATATTATTACTATAATAGCTATTATAGTATAGTAGTTAGTGTGTGCCTGATAATATTTTTACTAACCTGGACCCCGTGGTTGCCCTAATCTATGCCCTATTTAATCCCTTATAGTGTTACTCGCTTTTAGTGCACTAGGCTTTTAAGAAGAAGAAATAGAGAATTAGAAAGGGGTGCCTCCGGCTAGATTTAAACTAGTAATCTATATACTAACCTATATAGAACTCCCTAGTATAGAACTACTATACTATAGAGGCTTATAAGTTATTAATTAACTTTAAGTTAAGGCTTTTATTTAATATATAATTAGGCTATTTTAAGGGAATATTAATAAGATTTATCTTATTAATCTAATACTTTATTATAAATTAAAATAGTATAAGAAATATATATTATTTTACTTATCTTCTATTTAATTTAAAAGTACTTATAAAACTTTATAAGTTATAATAATAAAACTAAACTTTAACTAACTAGTCTTTATTTAAATATTATCTTTATCTCTTAAAGTATTTAACTATTATAAGTATTTCTTAATTATTAATTATATATTATTACTTTATTTTAGTAAATTTCTTTAACTAAAATATAATAAGATAATATTAGTCTTTTTAATTTATTTATAAAATAATATTAAAGATATTATCTTTTAAAGTATTTATTTTTAACTTAACCCCTTTCTTAAGATTATAATATAAAAGAAGGGGTATACTTTAAAAAGCTATTTTTAACTTATTAAAGGTATACCTCTTAGTTATATTAAAGTTAACTCTTTTTAGTTTTTTATTTTTTACTAGTTCTTTTAACTAAGCTATAAGTAATAAAGCTTTTTATAAATAATTCTTAATAAACTAATAATAAAAATTATAAAAACCTAAAAATACTTAAATTTCTTAAAAAGTCTTTAGTTTTAATTACTCTTAAATTATTTATACTTTTAATATATTTATTTAAATTCCCTCTTCTAAAAGGATAAAGCCTAAGAACTCTACCTTAGATTTATAAAAGATATATTTTAATAACTTTATATATAGTTTAGCTTTTCTTAACTTATTTAATATTTTTTTTAAGTATTTTATATACTCTTCTTAAGTCTAAGAGAATATAAGAATATTATTAAGGTATATTATATAAATCTTATTAAATAAGTTTTTTATTATTTAATATATATAATTTTAAAAAGTAATTAAAGTATTTATTAGTCTAAATAATATAATAAAGAATTTATAGTAATTATATTAATTATTAAAAATAGTTTTTTATTTATCTCTTTTTTTAATTTAAATATAATAATAAGTATTTTTAATATTTAACTTAAAGAAGAACTTTACTTTTAAGATATAATTTAAGATTTTTATAATTAAAAGTAAGAGATACTAATTCTTCTTAATAATTTTATTTAGACCTTTATAATTAATATATAATTAAAATATTTTATTTAATTTTAAAATAAATAAAATAAGTAATTTAGTAAAACTAATAAAATAATAAATTTATCCCTTTTCTAAGGCTTTATTAATAAATTCCTTAAAGGTCTTTAATTCTTAAGAAAAGAAAGAGTATATAAAACTATATAAAGGTATAGTCTTCTCTTTAAGATTAATTATATAATTAGTTTCTTTATATCTTAAAATAATTCTTATTTTAAATATATTAAATATATCTATATATTCTTATAATTCCTTTAAAATTTAATAAACTTAAAAGGTTTTTAACCTATCCTTATCTTTATTAAGGAATAAAAGTAACTCTAGTACTTTTATAATTATATATATAAAAGTAATATTCTTTAATTTTTTTATAAACTTTTAAAGGGTATTAAGTTAAATTTAGGTTTTTTATATTTTAAAAAACTAATACTCCTTTCTTATATTAATAAAAATATCTTATTTTTTTAAAATAAGCTTACTTAAGATTAAAAAAATATCCTATTTTATTAGCCTCTTCTATTAAATTACTAGCTAAGTACTAGCTAATAAATATCTTTATAATTCTTTAATAATTAATAAAGATAATAAGTATTTTATATAAAATATTAAGTTATATTTATTATTTTAAGATAACTTAGATTATTAGTCCTTTAGTTTCTTAAGATTACTTTAACTATAGTTATTATACTAACTTTTAACTAATTAAACTAATTCCTCCTCTTATATTAAGAACTATAAAAGTATAATAACTAGTATTCTTTATATTCTTTTTTATTAATAAAAGGGTATTTATAATCTCTTTAAGATTAGACTTTTAGTCTATATATTTTTTTATAATATCTAAAATATAAATATTTTTATTTATTTTTATTAACTTAATTAATAATTAAATTCCCTTTTATAAATAACTTATTAAAATAATATAAAGAATAATTATATTATTTACTTACCTTTTCTTATAAGTAATTTAATATTAGATTTCTTTTTTAGGTATTTTAGAGAAATATAACCCTCTTTATTATAATAATAATAGTATATAAGTTTACTTATCTTCTTATAGTCTCTTTAAAACCTTCTTTTTTAAATCTAAGGTTTTTTATAAAAAGATCTTATAGGTTTTATTATTAAGGAAAATAATAAGATAAAGTTTTAACTATATATTAAGTCTTTTTTTTTCTTTAGAGGCTCCTTTTTTATTAGATACTTATTACTTTAACCTTTTCTTAACCTTATCTCTTATATATATATTACTACTAAAATAACCTTTTTTTATATTTTTAAGTTTTTATTTACTTAAGTAATTTTATATTATTATAATTATAATTATAATTTAACTAAATATTATTATACTTTTTTTAATTTAAGTAAAGCTAGTAGTTTTTTTTAAAAAGTATTAAAGTATAAGTAGAATTCTATTAAATATTATTTAAGATACTAATAAACTAACTTAAATACTATAATAATATTTATCTCTAAATTTATAAAGTCTTTAAGTAAGTTTTTACTCTACTTTAAGAAATATTTTTAATCTTATAAATAAAATATTTATTTAGTTATTAAACTATTATTAATATATTAATCTTAATAAATATAACTATTTATATTTATATACTTTTAAGTATAAATAATTTATATTATTCTTCTTTTAAATTTCTAAAAATTAGCTATAAAAGCTTATTATAAGTCTTATTTTTATTAATTATAAACTTAGAAATTATAATTATTTAATAACTTTATAATATTTTTAATATAAAGTCTATATTAATATAAATATTCTTTATTATTTTTATTAGAGGAATAATATTTTTTATTATTTATTTTCTCTTATAGTTTTTAAAGCTCTTTTTTAAAGGCTTTCTTTTATTTTACTTAATAAATTTCTTATTAAAGATTCTATTCTTTCTTATTTATTAGAGAAAATATACTTTTATACCCTTATTAAATAAGCTTATTTACCTTATCTAAGATATTATTTCTTATTTATAAATAAAGTCTAAGATTAAGGGTAAATTAATATTACTCTTTTAGTAATCCTCCTTAACTTAAGTCTTTAAAGTTAATTAACTCTTAAATCTATTCTTTTAATAATTAATTTATTTTCCTAAGTAACTTAAGATAAAAACTTTAGAATTATAATAATATAAAATAAGCTAGGTAAAGAAATAAGATTATAAAAATTAAAAAGTAAAAAGAAATATATTTTATAAACTCTTAAGATTAAAGCTTAATAAGCTTTATCTTCTTAGTATTATCTTCTTTATATATATCTTTTTATAATTAAGGTTATAACTTAACTTTAACTTTTTATTAAATTAGTATTAAGTCTCCTTTAAAACTTTATTTTTTATTCTTAATTAAATAAAGCCTCCTTTATTAATTTACTAAGTTAATAACTTAACTCTAATTATTTATTAAGTTATAATTAAACTAATAATAAATATATATACTAATAAGCTTATTCCTTTTAAGTATATAAATTAATTAAGTTATAGTTAATTTAACTAATTTTATTATAGCTTATAGAATTAGTAACTTACTATTAAGCCTCTACCTTTTTATACTCTATTTGCACTTATTAATAGTAATATAGGTTAGGTATTATATAGCTATTTAATTTACTAATAATACTCCTCTATTTACTCTTCTAGTTCTATTATAACTTACTGCCTAGTAGTTAGTAATAACTATCTAAGTATATTAATTATCTAGCTAGCTATAGGAATTAACTAGTAGGGTATAGGAATTAACTAGCTAGCTAGTATAGAGATTATATTAAGTATATTAATTATCTAACTAGGTATAAGAATTAACTAACTAGGCGTAGAGATTAACTAGCTAGTAGGCGTAGAGATTAACTAGCTAGCTAGCTAGCTAGCTACTAGTAGGTGTAAGGTCTATACTAATAGCGGTCTTAGCTTAGTATAGTAGTATACTAGTAGTAGCCCCTAGGCCTAGTAATAAAGGTCATAGATCTATAGCCCTTAGTCTTAGTTATAGCCCTTAAGGTTATAATAATTACATTCTAGGGTATAAAATTAACCCTTCTAGTACTATACTATTTAGTCCCTTAACTAAAGTATATATTTAAGTTAATTAATATAATAACTAAGGTCTAATAGCTAGTTAAGGCCTTATATAATAATTAATAGATTTAGATATAATAGTATAAGGATTAATAAGCTATAGGTAGGCTTTAATAAGCTAGCTATTAGAATTAGCTAGTAGGCTACCTATAGCTTTAGCTAGTAGACTACCTATAGCTTATACCTAGTAGTATAATAGAGTACTTAAAGGTATTAAAATAGCTAATTCTATAATAAGAAGGTCTCCCTATAAAGACTATATATATAGTATTTCTAATCTTACTAATATAGCTACTATACCTAAAGATACTTATATTACTATAGCTAATTAAGGCTTTATAATAAGCCTATAACTAAAATTAAGTATAAGAAAGGTAGAAAAGATATAAAAAGAAGGTAAAGAAGGTTATAGCTAATACTAGTTAGAAGATTATAGCTTATAGTAAGCCTATAAGTAAAATTACTATATAGCCTAGTAAAAGGTATAGCTATTAACTAGTTAGTTAGTATTATATAGTTACTATAGGTTATAATTAGCTAATAGTTTAGTTAACTTAGTAGGCTTAAAGGTAGTACTTATACTTAGTTAGTACTAATAGTGCCCTTAATAATACTCCTAGTTTAGTAGTTAGAATTAGTCCTTAATAATAATATAGGCGTAACCTAGGGACTAGATTAATAGTCTAGTCCTAGTAGCTATATATTTGTTATTAGTAATTACTACTACTTATTAGACTTAAAAGAGGTTAGAGATATAGTGTATAAAAGGCTTAATTCTTACTAGCTAGTACTAGCTAGATTCTAGCTACTTATAGCTATATATAGGTGTTTATATAAGTATATACCTACTTAGTTAGAACTAGTAACTCTATAAATATAATAATACTAGGTTAATATTAATTAATAATATTTTAAAAACTCTATTAAGTAGCTTTTTTAAGATTAGCTACTTAATAAGTAATATAATTAAATTTTAGCTTAATTTAACTATATAAAGTATAATAATATTACTATAACTATTAAGCTTAAGGAGTCTTCTTAGTATTTATAAAGGGTTATAATAGCTTAAAAAGATATTACTAATAAAAGAGTACCTAGAATAACTATATCTAAAGAGGTAGTATAATATAGGTTAGTAGGGTATATATAATAGTAGTTATAAGAGATAAATAAGAGCTTTAAAAAGTATATAATATTATCTAATATACTAAAAAAGTAGTTAAAAAATAATATAAGGTGATAGAAAAGGCCTTTAAAAAAAAGAGACTTAAAGAGAGTATTAATTTAGCTATTAAATAATATATTTATTTTATTATTTACTATTTTAGTTATCTAGTTATTAATTATTTTATTAAGGTATTATAATATTATTATATATAGAGGTATCCTATAAAGCGTAGTATCGAGTACCTATTATAGGGTATAGGGGTGTGGTATAAGTAGTTTATTATTATATATATACTTTTTTACTTATATAATATATTTATACCCTCTTCTTTCTTATATAACTTATATAGATTTACCTCTTAGCTACTAGATTTACCTCTTAGCTAGGGTCCTAATAACTAGCTATACTTACTATACTTACTATTATATAGCTATTATACTAGCTATACTAGCTATTAATAGGGGATATAGATTTATAGATTAGTACTTTATACTATAGCCTGCTATAACTTACTATAGCTAGCCTTATAGGTTCCTCTCTAATATATCCTAAGTTACTAGTTACTAGTTACTAAAAAACTTAGTATTATAGTATAAATAATACTTAGTATAATATTATATATATAAGCTTTACTTATAAGTATCCCCTTTATAGGACTATTTTACTAATAAATAGACTATACTATTTAAATATATATAACTATACTTATATATCTTTAATAATCTCCTATAGCTTTTATATATAAAGTTTTATACTATAAACTATCTTAATATAGCTTTTAAAGTAATCTAAGCTAGTTAAAAAGTTACTAAGATATTAGTATTTAGGATAATAGTATATAAATTTTATATTACCTTTTTTATGCTATAGATAAACGATTATAATATAGTCTATTATGTGAGAAACACACTTAAACTTTCTCATCCGAGCTATATACGTAAGTCGCCTATCCCTAACGCAGTAGATGTATTGCGTCTTGCCTAGTAGGAGTAAAGGCGGCGACGTTTCCCACCCGATTCGGTGGTCAAAACCGCCGCGGCCTCTTGTCGCGATCTTGTGGGGACGCGTTGTCGTGTTCGTTATCGCTCGCGAGGAGACGAATAGAGAATCGAGGCGCCTGTTATATAATATATTAGCTTATACTATAATCCTAAGTTTTTTTAAGTACTAGTAACTTATAACTTATAGTATATTTTATTAGTATATTTAATAAAGTAATTATTAATATATTATTCTACTTTATATCTATATAAAATACTATTAAATAATAACTTTATTATTATTATATTATTAATTAACTATTTTATTACTTTTAATTATAAAAATAAAAGATACTTTTTTTTATATAAAAAAGATTATAATAAGTATAATTTTTAATATTAAAATAACCCCTTAACTAAAAAGAATAATATTATAATAATAATAATAAAAAACTTTATTCTTTATTATAATATTATTTAAATAATATTATAAAAATAATATTAATATAAAAAAGCTAATATTATTTAATTTAGTTTATTAAAAGTTATATAATTTAATAAAAAATACCTTTTAAAATTATTTATAATAATTAAGTTAAATAATAAATAAATATAAAGATATTTAATATATTTAAAAAATAATTAAAATAATAAAATTAATATTTAAAATAATAACTAATAATAAATCTAATTAACTAGTTATTAATAATATTAATATATAAAAGATTAAAAAGGTATATAAAAAAGTAAGTAAATAACTTATTATATTAAATATACTTTATAATAAAAGTATTTTATTTAATACTTATTAAAAGATATTTACTAGTAAAATAACTAATAGCTTTTTTATTTAATAAGCTAATTATTCTTAATTTTTTATAATATTAGATATTATAAAAAAGATAATAAAGCTAATTAATAATAATAAACCTAATATTTAAAAAGATAAAGAAACTAAAAATAGCTTAATTAATCTTAATTTAGTTATTAGAAGTAATAATAAAGTTAAAAAAAGAGATAAAGATAAGAGGATATTATAAGTATAAAATCTAACTCTAAATACTACTACTATACCTAGCTTTAAGCTAAAGCCTAGCCCTAGCCCTAGTAGTATTAATATTAGTTATTATTATATTAATAATAACCTTAATTTTAATACTACTAAAGAAGAAGAAGATAATAATCCTTTTAAGTCTTTAATACTAGTAACTAGGTAATTAATATTATAAAGTATTTTTAAGGGTAAAAGAGGTAAAAGTACTACCTTTAGAGGCTTATTATTAACTTTTAAGTAATATATAACTATATAGGCTACTTAGGTAAATATACTAGAGCCTAGTATTATTAAAAAAAAGTATTTTTATTATTATAATATTTTTAATATTATTATAATTAAAAAAATAGTTTAAAATTATTAAGACTTATATAAAGAAATAAAGCTACTTTAGATAATTTAAATAGTATATTTTTTAAATAAAAATCTAAATACTATAGTAATTTAAAATTAATTAAAAAATAAAAAAGTAAAATTAAGTTTTTTATTAATATATTTTAATTAATAAGCTAATATTATATAAAACTTACTTTTATTATAGTTTTTTATAATAATTTTATTTTCTTAATTTTTTTCTTTTTTATTAATATTAAATCTTTTTAATCTTTTTTACTTATCTTAATCTTATAAATACTTATTATATTTATTTTAAAGTTTTATAGTTATTTTATTATAAATTTAAAATATTAATAAACCTTTAAATTAATTTTTAAGTTACTTTTTTATTTATTATAATATTTTAAGTTCTTTTAAAAAGAGTATATTTTTCTCTTTTTAATATTACTTTTTAAGTATTTTTTATCTAATTTAATAAAGTTAAATAGCTTAGTTATTATATAAATAAAGTTAACTTATACTTTAATTTTATATTTTAATACTAAGCTTTTTATTAACTTTTACTTTTATTTATATTAGTTAAAGATATTCTTAATAATTATCCTTAGCTAAGTATAATATAAATTAAATAATTCTTCTTTATTTTAAAACTTCTTTATTATATTAATTTAATTTTAAAGATAATACTTAGTTTTATAATATAATAAAAGAATTCTTTATTAGCTATTAAAGCTAGTATTTTCTAAATATATTTACTTTAACTAGATATTAAAGTCCTTAGTTATAGCTTTTAATAAAAGAATTAAGTTTATTATAGACTTTTTAATATTAACTAATATAAAGATAAATAACCTTTTAGAGTTTATTATAATAAATATTTTAAGTAATATTCTTTTATTAATTATACTATTTTTAGCTTATTTAGTAAAAAATAAAAGTATTTATATAAATATTATTAATAACCTTAATTATATTAGTAAATAGTTTAAACTTTATAATTAATTTAATATTATTTAATAAGTATTTTTTATTTAAAAATATAATAAAAATATATTATAACTATATTATTAGTTTTAGTAATTTATTTATAATTCTTAAAATATATAATTACTTAATTTTAAATTATTAAAAGATAGTTTTTTAAGATATAATAAAAATATAAATTTATAAAAAAGTTATTACTTTAATACTAAGTAAAAGCCTTTAAGAGTTCTTAATAAAGGTATTATTTTTAAACTAATTAATAAGTATAAGAAAAATAGCTTTTAATATTTAAAAGAACTTATTAAATTTATTATTATTAATAAACTCTTTTAAAATACTATTATAAAGATTATTAATATCTTTAAAAGTCTAGTATTATTAAGAAAGTATAATTCTTTTATAATAATCTTTAAATTTATTATTATTAATATTATTATTAAATTTAAATTCTTTATTAAAAAAAAAGTCTTTAATATTATTATTAAAAGTATTAATTAATTATAATAAATTAATAAAACTAAGTATTTTTAATAATTTATATAAATATTAAAATAAACTTATTTAAATTATTAAATTTATAAAAAAGATTAAAGACTTATTAAATATTTAAAAAAATAATAAAAAATATAACTTTACTTTTTCTAATAAATTTAAATACTTTTACTTAGCTTAATATATAACCTCTAAAGGTATTAAAATATTATATAAAGGCTATTAAGATTTATATAGTAATCCTTACTAAATCTAGTAAAATACGAATTTTATATAGATAAGTCACTAGTTACTAGTACTTAAAAAAACTTAGTATCACGGTATTAAGACGCCTTAGTGACTGAAGAGTGCGCTGGACGCTACCGAGCCTGTCGGGTTTCTAATCCCACTTTGGGCCGCCATTAGGAGGACTGTCCGACCGCTATTGGAGTTTCGCTAGGCGGTAGGAGAGATACGTTGAGAGGAGAGGAGCAACAATCGCGATGAGGGTTATAGCCACGTCGAGAGTGATCGGCAAGACGTCTGTAATACCAGAGTGCGTCGTATAAAACTTGATTGGGTGCTGAAGAAGCTGAACTGGCACTTTTGCTGTACTCGGGCGGGGAACCGCCCCAGCAGTAGCGTCGAGCCTTCAGGCAAGCAGGCGTCTGAACTGTCGCCCCTGACTGCTACATCCTCTTACCCTTCTTCCACCCCGTGAAAGCGTGTAACTCTTTTATCCTTCTCGCATGCCCCTTTATCGCACCTTGATACCGAATTTAACCGTTACTATTCAGAAAGTAAAAAGCCTCATAAGTCTATCGCTCGCCACTAACTAGTGTCGCCGGTGTGGCAGCACCCACAACCTACCCTATAAAATCCTCGGGTCGAAATGTGTTATAAATAGAAGAACGGATAAAGTATAGAAGAGAGAGGTAAATTAAATAGTTACTATATTTAGTAAATTAAGTTATAAGTAAAAATAACTAATTTAAATCTAGTACTAGTATATAACTAGAAAATAATATTTAAGTATTAAGTATTATAAATAAAGTTAATAAGATAATTAGACTTCTTAAAAGAAAGAGAAATTTATAACACCTAATCTACATCGCCGTGGATAAGTGTAAATAGAATATAGGAAGATAGAGGCTTAATAGTAAGTTACTAACTCTATAACTATAATAAAATTAGTTAAGTTAACTATAACTTAATAAATTAGTATACTTAAAAGGAATAGGCCTACTAGTATATATATCTACTATTAGTTTAATTATAACTTAATAAATATTTAAAGTTAAGCTACTAACTTAGTAAATTAATAGAAGAGGCTCTACCTAGCTAAGAATAGGGAATAGAGCCTTAGAGGAGACTTAATACTAATTTAATAAAAAGTTAAAGTTAAGTTATAACCTTAGTTATAGAAGGATATATATAAAGAAGATAATACTAAGAAGATAAAAGCTTATTAAGCTTTAGTCTTAAGAGTTTATAAAATATACTTCTTTTTACCTTTTAATTTTTATAATCTTATTTCTTTACCTAGTTTACTTTATACTATTATAATTCTAAAGCTTTTACCCTAAGTTACCTAGGGAAATAGATTAACTACTAGAAGAATAGATTTAAGAGCTAATTAACTCTAAAGACCTAAGTTAAGGAGGATTACTAAGGGAGTAATATTAATTTACCCCTAATCCTAGACCTTACCTATAAGTAGGAAATAATACCTTAGATAAGGTAGATAAGCTTATTTAATAAGGGTATAAAAGTATATCCCCTCTAATAGATAAAGAAGAATAGAATCTCTAATAAGAAATTTATTAAGTAAAATAAAAGAAAGCCCTTAAGAAAGAGCTTTAAAAACTATAAGAGAAAATAAATAATAAAAAGCACTATTCCTCTAATAAGAGTAGTAAAGAGTATTTATATTAATATAAGCTTTATATTAAAAATATTATAAAGCTATTAAATAACTATAATTTCTAGATCTATAATTAATAAAAATAGGACTTATAGTAAGCCTTTATAGTTAATCTTTAGAAATTTAAAAGAGGAATAATATAGATTATTTACGCCTAAGAGTATATAGATATAAATAGCTATACTTATTAGGACTAGTATATTAATAGTAGTTTAATAACTAAATAGGTATTTTACTTATAAGATTAAGAGTACTTCTTAAAGTAGAGTAAAAACCTACTTAAAGACTTTATAAATCTAAAGATAAATATTACTATAGTATTTAAGTTAGCCTATTAGTACCCTAAATAATATCTAATAGAATTCCACTTATACCTTAATACTCTTAAAAGAAAACTACTAGCTTTACCTAAATCTAAGAGGGTATAATAATATCTAGCTAAACTATAGCTATAGCTATAATAATATATAATTACTTAAGTAAATAAAAACCCTAAGATATAGGAAGAGGCTATCTTAGTAGTAACGTATATATAGGAGACTAGGTTAAGAAAAGGTTAAAGTAATAAGTATCTAGTAAAAGAGGAGCCTTTAAAGAAAAGAAAAGGCTTAATATATAGTTAAAATTCTACCCTATTATCTTCCTTAATAGTAAAACCTATAAGATCTTCTTATAAGAAACCCTAGATCTAAAAAGGAAGGTTCTAAAGAGATTATAAGAAGCTAGGTAAACCTATATACTATTACTATTATAATAAGGAGGGTTATATTTCTCTAGAATACCTAAAAAAGAAGCCTAGCGCTAAATTACTTATAAGAAAAGGTAAGTAGATAATATAATTATTCCTTATATTATTCTAGTAAATTATCTATAAGAGGGAACTTAAATACTTATTAAGTTAATAAAAATAGATAAAGATATTTATATTCTAGATACTATAGAGAAATATATAGACTAAGAGCCTAATCCTAAAGAGGTTATAAATACCCCTTTATTAATAAAAGAGAGTATAGGGAATACTAGTTACTATACCTCTATAGTTCTTAATATAAGTAGAGGAACTAGTCTAATTAGTTAGAAGCTAGTATAATAACTATAGCTAAAGTAGTCCTAAGAAACTAAAGGACTAGTAATCTAAGCTATACTAAGATAGTAAGTATAATCTAATATCTTATATAAGATACTAGTTACCCTTACTAATTATTAAGGAATTATAAAGACGTTTATTAGCTAGTATTTAGTAAGTAATCTACTAGAAGAGGCTAGTAAGAAGGGGTATCCTTTAATCTTAAATAAGCTTACCTTAAAAAAATAAGATATCTTTATTAATATAAGAAAGGAGTATTAGTTCTTTAAAATATAAAAAACCTAAATTTAACTTAATACCCTTTAAAAGTTTATAAAGAAATTAAAGAATACTACTTTTATATATACTATTATAGAAGTGCTAGAGCTACTCTTACTTCCTAATAAAGATAAAGATAGGTTAAAAACCTTTTAAGTCTATTAGATTCTAAAGGAATTATAAGGATATATAAATATATTTAATATATCTAAAATAAGAATTATCCTAGGATATAAGGAAACTAATTATATAATTAATCTTAAAGAGGGGACTATACCTCTATATAGTCTTATATACCCTCTCTCTCCTTAAGAATTAAAGACCCTTAAGGAATTTATTAATAAAGCCCTAAAAAAAGGATAGATCTATTACTCTATTAATCCTACTAGATTACTTATCTTATTTATTCTAAAATTAGATAAAATACTTTAACTTTATATTAATTATAAAGGTCTTAATAAAATTACTAAGAAAAATAAGTACCCCTTACTTCTAATTATAGAAATCTTAGATTATATTTTAAGAGTAAAATTCTTTTCTAAGTTAAATATTAAAGATACTTACTATTATATCTAAATTAAGGAGGGAGATAAATAGAAAACCACTTTTAATAGTTAATATAGTTACTATAAGTTTCTTATTATACTATTTAGACTAATAAATACTCTAACTATATTCTAAAATTATATATACTAAGTAATAAGAAACTTACTTAATAAAATCTATATAGTATACCTTAATAATATCTTTATATTCTCTTAGACCCTAAAAGAGTATATAGAATACTTAAAGGAGATATTAGATAGATTAAGGAAAGCTAAATTATATATAAAGCTATTAAAATATATCTTTTATAAATCTAAGATAGAATTTCTAGGCTTTATTCTTTTAAAAAAGGGGATTTAAATAAATATATTAAGGGTATAGATAATTTAAGAGTAGCTAGAACTAAAGACCTTCTAAGAAATCTAAGTATTTCTAGGCTTTTATAATTTTTATTATTAGTTTATTAAGAATTATTTATAAAAAGCCTTACTACTTATAGCCTAGTTAAAAGGACTAGTAAAGAGTAAGAAACTAGGGAGAGTTAACTTTAGTATAACTAAAAAGTATACCTTTAATAAGTTAAAAGTAGCTTTCTAAACTATACCCCTTCTCCTTTATTATAATCTAAAGAAAGGGGTTAAGTTAGAAATAGATACTTTAAAAGATAGCGTATCTAGTATTACTTTATAGATAGATAATAAAGGCTAATACTATCCTATTATATTCTAGTTAAGGAAATTTACTAAGATAGAGTAATAGTATATAGTTAGTAACTAAAAAATACTTATAATTATTAAATACTTTAAGAGATAGAGATAGTACCTAGATAGAGATTAGCTAATTAAAGTTTAGTCTAATTATTATAACTTATAAAGTTTTATAGGTACTTCTAGGTTAAATAGAAGATAAGTAAGATAATATATATTCCTTATACTATTCTAGTTTACTATAAAGTATTAGGCTAGTAAGATAAACTCTACTAATACTCCCTTAAGGCGGCTTAACTATATATTAAATAAAGGCCCTAACCTAAAGTTAGTTAATAACTTATAGAAGAAAATAGTGTTTATAACTATAATTATAGCTTAAAGTAAGGGTAAGTAGAGAATAAATCTATTTACGTTTAACTTTATAGACCTAGGCGAGATACTAGAAGTAGGTTAGGAACTTATAGGTTATCTATAAGGTAGCTCCTTACCTAATTAGGAAAAGAATTAATAGTAATTTAATAGCCTAGGAGCCTATATACTTATTATAGTTATAGATATATAAATATATAAGATTTTAGATATAGATTTATATACTACTATTTTATATACCTAAAATAAAGACCTAAGTTACTAAAAGAAGAAGTAACTAGCTATTAGAGCTAAAGGGTGCCTATAGTAAATTACTAATACGGGATTACTCTAGTTTAAAGAGAGGATTTATATCCTAAAAAACCTAGACCTAGTTTATAAACTATTATAAACTTATTATAATAATCTATTAGTAAGATATTTTAGTATTAACTAAATAATAAACCTTTTATATTAAAACTTCTTCTAATAAAATATATAAAAGGATATAGTAGATTATATAGCTATATATATAGTATATTAAGTTATTATAATAAAATAATATAAGCTATATAGTAAATTAAGGATACTACTAATTCCTTTAAGACCCTAGTTATAATTAATAATAGATTTTATTATAGGTTTATTACTAGTATATATTAAAATAAGGTAAATAAACTTAATCTTAGTTATTATTAATAGATATATAAAGTATAGTCTCTTCTTTATAGTAAATACTAATATAATAGCTATATAGCTAGTAGAGTTATTTTATAATAAAGTTAAGTTACTATATAATATACCTAATAGTATTATTTTAGATTAAGGATCTTTATTTATAAGTAAATTTTAGTTAGAGTTATATAATATTTTAAATATTTAATATTAACTATCTATTATATTCTATCCCTAAATAAATAAATAAATAGAAAGAATAAACTAAATACTAGAATATTACTTATACTATTTTATAATAGAAGTATAATATAACTAGCTATACTTATTAATAATAGCTTAATATATATATAATAATATATAAAGTAATATAATAGGCGATTCTCTATTATACCTATTATTTAGATATTATCCTAAACTTAGGATTTAAGTTAAGGCTAACTCTATAGGAGAAGGGCTACTAGAGCTAAGAACTTAAGTAGAAAAATTACTAGAGTCTAGAAAGAAAATAGAAAAATACTAGTAATAAGTAGTATAGAGATAAGTATATAATTATAACTAATAGTATTAGCTACTTAAATTATCTTAAGGAGATTTAGTTATATTATCTATAAAGAACTTTAGGTTTAAGGTAATATAGAGTAAATTAGTACTATAATATATTAGGCTACTATAGATATTAGAGAAAATTAGTATATAGGCATATTAACTAGCCTTACTAGAGTAATATTCTTAAATTTATAATATATTTTATATTAGTTTACTAGAGCCCTAGAAAGGGGAACCTTATAAACTACTATTAATACTAGAGCTTAATAACCTAGAAGAAGAATAGGAAGTTAAGAATATTATAGTATATAAAACTATAAATTAATTAATACTTTTCTTAGTAAAATAGAAAGGATAGTTAGTAAAATATAATAAATAGTTAATAAAAGAAAACCTAGTAAATATATAGGATTACTTATAAGACTATTAATTATAAATTAATAAAAACCTATATAAGAGAGGGAGACTAAGAAAAACTAAGTAAT
>JAAHCF010000651.1:0-21312 GCA_038367545.1 Beauveria asiatica | reverse complement strand
TTTCTTTTTTTTTTTTTTTTTTTTTTTTCCTTTTTTTCCCCTCATCTATTCCTTGTTTACGTGATTCCTAACAACATGTCCAATTAGTATGCTGTACCAGGGTCTCGTCAATCTCACAGCCTTCATTGGCGCCTGCATCATCCAAGGCTCCCATGGCCTTACCAGCAAGTGGGCATGGAGAACTCCCGTCCTGGTGATGATGATTGCTCCGGCCATCATGCTGTGCCTCATTCATCTGCTGCCCGAAACCCCCAGTGAGTACCACAACTAGTCCGATCGAGCAAGCCGGCGTAGAGGCAATGACTAACCTATTTTTTCCCTCCGTTTTAGGATGGTACATCACCCGTGGCCGCCACGACGATGCCGTTCGGGCCCTCAAACAGCTTCGAGGCTCGACGTGGCCCGAAGAGGAGCTGAAGAGCGAGGTCCGCGAAATGTCAGCCATGCATGAGCTGGAATGCAGCCTAGAAGGCTCCGGCACATACAAGGATTGCTTCCGGAGTACCGATGCCAGAAGAACCCGCATCTGTCTCATCTTTGTTCTTTTCCAATCCTTCACAGGCATCTCCTTTATCGCAGGGTACGTATTCTTATGAGTGAACAGCACGGCATCAGATTCGCACAACAGCCCATTGCGACTTTTCTGAGCCTGTCTCCCGGTGCGAAAACAGAAGCCACCAGACATGAAGCCGCTGACAATGACTTTTCCATTACTTGCAGATACGGAACATTGTTCTTCGCGCTAGCCGGCGTCAAGCAGCCGTTCCTCACAACCGTCATCACCAGCTGCTGCGGTCTCGCCGGATCCATTGCTGCGTTCCCGCTTGTGCGCAAAGTCGGGCGACGACGTCTTCTCCTCAACGGCAGTGCCATCTGCGGCGGGTGCATGCTCTTGTTTGCCATTGTCGGCACGGCCAAGCCCAACAGCGTCGCGGCAGCCAATCTTCTCATCACTTGCGTCTGCATCTACCTCTTCACATACTCGATAAGCTGGGGTTCTCTTCCCATCACCGTGCTCACGGAAGTTCCGTCCAACACCCTGCGTTCCAAGACGCTGTCCATGTCCACCACTGTAAACTGGCTCTCGGCCATGCTGATTGCTTGCGGATCCCCGTACCTCGTCAGCCCGCAGTATGCCAACATTGGCGTCAAATTGGGCTTCATCTTTGGAGGTTGCACAATACTCGGCTGGCTTTGGGTCGCCCTCGAGGTTCCGGAGACCAAGGACCGCACACTGGAAGAGATTGATGAAATGTTCCTCAATGTAAGTCAACATTCCCTCGCTACGCCATGGTCATTGTGGCCGTGCGTTATACCGTACTTGGTTACTGACTGCATCTGCGAAAAAACAGCACATTTCCACAAGAGGTTTCAAGAAATACGTATGCACTGGCCAAGTCAGAGACGCGGAAGACCATGTCATTGCCAGTGTGGAAAAGGATCACGTTGTTGTTTACCATAATGAGGCGTCGCGTTAAGACAATAATGGGATCGGTTGAACTGGCAGATGGCACCGCTCGACCATTGATTCTCGATTTGGCGCGGGGGTATGGTGTTTTGCTCTTTATTGGCTTCTAAAAGAAGGTTAGACACAGAAAGCCCAGTGCTATTATTGTAAAGTCGTTCGTTGCAAATTCGCTGCCCCCATCCACCGCTTTCTCCTTAGGCTCCCAAGATGAATCTGATGAGGGCCCTGACCACCTCAGCAACGATGCCCCTTCATCCAATGTACTGAACTGTGCGCAAGGCGTGGTCAATGAGAACGTGACCTTGGTCTATGATGGCTGTACTCTCCAAGAGTGCAAACGGTCCTTCAGCAGTCGATTGGAGTGCCGAAAGCATGCAAGGTCTTGTCCAGCAACCAAACAAATTGTGGCAACTGTTAGATCCGACCCAATGGTAGCGAAAACGTGCCAACAGCAATGCAGTCAGTGTCCGGACGAGTTTCTGCTCGCAGCCTCCCTGGAGATGCACATGAGAGCACGCCATGCTGAGGCAAAGTTCAAGACATGCGGCACCCCACGCAACGGGGCTGGGAACTGTTATAAATGCAATCCCGTCGAGTGTGTGTAACAGAAGAAATATCGCCAGAGAAGAAAGGCCGCTAAACCGCCCAAAGAGAAAACAAAGCCGCCTTGCAGTGATTGCGGGGGAGTAGGGAGAGCCCGCTCAATCCCATGTGCGCCATGTGCCAAGACACGTCACGACACTCAAATACGGGAAAGCCGGAAGCGGAACAGGGTCGCTGAGCTGGCCGCCGAGGCAGCCAAAGAGAAACCAGAGGCACTCTGCTGTGATTGCAGAGGACGGGCCGCGATCGGTCGTCAAGGTAGACCCAATAAGAGGTGTGAGCCCTGCGAGTTAAAGATGAGATGGCTCCCAAGGAAGCAGTACGAAAAAAGGAAGAGGGAGGCCGAGTAGGCGGCCCGCGTAGGGCCAGGCTGCCGCGACTACAGAAAGCCATTGTGACCTGGCATTAGAGTTCGCTGCCCAAAGAGATGGGCACCGTGCCGCCTGGCCAAGTACGGGGACAAAGGCCAGAGAAATTACAGCAAAAGCCAAACAGTCGACAAATTGAGAGGCCGATTGCGAGCGCCAAGGGATAAGACTACAAAGCTATATTAACATTCTTCGCTATATTACGAGAAAATACTAGTACCAAAAGTGAGCCTAGAGAAATACTGCTTTCCTTTTGTCGCAGAATGTATTAGGGGACAGGTTACTAAATTAGTGTACGTTATCTAGGCTGGGAAAATACGGGATAGACTAAATGGTAAATGCTAGCTCCTAATTGCACACATGACGCCTTTAACCACCGCACAAGTATATTACACTCCTAATATAGCTCATTCTTTCTTATTTCTATTTTAGTGTGCTATAAACGATTGCTTTAACGTATACAGCTAATCATCTATATCCTGAAATACCTACTTTCCGGCTGCGGCAATCTTCATGCCCATCTGTCTCGCATGCTGAGCCATGAGGGCGTCCATAATTGTCAGAGCAGCCATAGCCTCGACGATAGGTACCGCGCGAGGGACAACATTAGGGTCGTGACGGCCCCTGGTGGCGAGGACGCCCTCGCCGGATGCATCGTAGCGCGAGGTCAATTGGTCCTGGGCGATAGTTGCCGGAGGCTTAAATCCCACCCTGAAAAAGATGCTGGCCCCGTTGGAGATGCCGCCCTGGATACCGCCCGAGTGGTTCGTCTTGGTGCCGAGGCGCGAGGGCGGGATGCCAACAGCGGCACCGGGTGTCGTAGCCTCGCTGGGGGGGTTAGACACGAAGGGGTCGTTATGCTCTGACCCGCGCATTTCAGACCCGCGGAAGCCAGAGCCAATCTCAAAGCCCTTAGTCGCAGGAATCGACATCATAGCGTGGGCGAGGAGAGCCTCAAGCTTATCAAAGGTAGGCTCACCAAGGCCAGACGGGCACCCGCGGATAATACAGGTGACGGTACCGCCGATAGAATCGTGCTGGTCGCGGAGCTCGGCAATCAGGTCCTCCATACGCTTCGCAATTTCAGTGTCAGGGCACCGCACCGGTAGAAATTCGTCAACCTTATCACGCGTAAGGGTGTTAACGAGCGTAAGGAACTTAGGATTACTGCTGAGGGCGTCTATATCGTCGAATAACTTGATCTTGCCGACTGAGGACACAAAGGCGATAATCTCAATACCATAAGCCTCATATAGCCACTTCTCAGCGACAGCGCCAGCGGCGACGCGGGCAATGGTCTCGCGGGCGCTGCTCCGGCCACCCCCGGAGGAGGCTTTGATTCCGTACTTTTCGAGATAGGTCCAGTCGGCGTGGGAGGGGCGGGGGTAAGAATTTTCATGAAATTTGTAGTCACGGGGGCGTTGATCCTCGTTGGGTATAGTCAGGAGGAGGGGCGTTCCGAGACTTATGGAAGGTCAGTATTGTGACAGTTGAACATTCTGCGGGGTGGTCTCACGTTCGCCCAAACTCGGTTCCAGATCCTATCGTCACGCGGTCCTTCTCGTCGCGGGGGGTGGTAATAGCTGACTGGCCCGGACGTCGACGTGTGAGCTGCGGCTGGATGTCCTCTTCCGTGAGGGCAAGGCCTGGCGGGCAGTTCTCAATAATGCAACTGACGCATTTACCGTGGGATTCGCCCGCGCTGTGAACAAGAGATCAGCATGTCTGTTGCGCTGCGCGGAGGGCAGATATGTTGAAAAACACTCACGTGGTCACGCGGAAGTAAGTGCCAAAGCTCGACATGGCGCCTATATCTGTTGTGTTTAATCCAGCAAGTGAATTGGGTCGAAAGCAAATTTTCGGTGACTAATTCCAGCTGCGGCCGCCGTATTCGGAGAGTCGGCGGGCAGCTGCTGTCACGTGCATCACGGATGGCGGGGCTTTACTAAATTATAAGGCTGTCTGTACATTCAAATGGCTGTGCCATTAATCATGAATCGCTGTAGTGGGGTACGACGATGGCTTTATTTTGCGTGGGGGCCCTCTTGCTGCGAAGACTATTGTGCTAGCGTTGATAACTGCCTGCTTGCCAAGGCCATCGCAGGGCGGCTTCTAGGGCCAACCTCCGAGTGAGGATGTCCTCACTCGGCTCTGTCCTCTTTGTAAGGCTGTCTTACGTTAGGGGCTGTGACCGAGGTGCTGTCCTTCACCCCGCGAAGGCCTGGAGGGGCACTCCCCCCATCCTTCATGGCACAGCGCCTGTGGGAGGACATCAGCATGGGTTTTATGCCCTGTGGACAGCACCAGCGTGGATTCGAATAGCGTGGACATCTAACTTGATGCGGTCCTCGACGAGAAGCTCCCGCCACTACGGCGGACGATAACGTAAAATATACTAAATAGGATTTTTAGAAAAAAAAATAGTAAACTTATCTACTTATTCCTATTAAGTATACTCTTAGGCGTTTTTAAAAAAAATTTATTTAAACTATATTATAATTAACTAAATACTAAAAATATTTTTATTCTTAATAAATAAATATTCTACTAACTTTATTTATCTTTAAAATAATAAATAATATAACTTATAAATAATTTTAAACTTATATAATAAGCTCTTATAAAAATAAACTAATATTATTATAATTATATTTAAAAAGTATAAAGTAATTATTTTTAATAATAAATAATTAAATTAAATATTAATTTATATTAAAAAAGAAGCTTAAAAAGGATTTACTTATTAATAACTATATTAATTATTATAAAGATAGCTATAAAAAGGGGAATTAAGATAATTCTATAAAGTTATAATTAGTTTAAAGTAAAAAAAAGAGAATAAGTAATTTATATAATAATAAATTATAAAGAAAAGGGGTTATAATAAATAAAATAAGAAGATATAATAAAAGAGTTATAAAGTTATAATAAAAAAGAGAAATTAAATTATATAAAAACTAAAAAAAAGATATTATAAGTTAATAATAAAGATATAAAGTTAAAATAAGAATAATAATATAAGATAATAATAAAGTAAAAAAGTAAAAAAAAAATTAAAAGGTAAAAGAAAATAATAAAAGTAAAAAAAGAAAAAATAATAAAAGAATATAAAAATATAAAAATAATAATTTTAAGTATATATAATAAAAATTAATATAAAAGAAATATAGAAAAAGTTAAAAGTTTAAAGTAATAATAATATAAATAAGAGAAAGAAAAAAAGAATTTAGTATATATAGATTTTAATAAAAAAAAGAAAAAAAAAGATACTATAAAAAATACTTTTAAGAATAAATAATAAAATATATAATTTTATAAATATATAAAATTATAAAAATAAAAAAACTAAATATAAATAATAATTATTATAAAATAATAATAAAATAATAAGTAAATAAAAAAAATATTATAAGATAATAAATAAAATATATAATAAGTATAAGATATTTATATATAAAAAAATAAAATATAATTATAAAAATTATAAAAAAGTAAAAAAAGTATAAAAATAAAATAGTAAATATATTATAAAAAAGATTACTAAAAATAAATAATATTATAAATAAATAAAATATAATAAATAATAAAAGATAGTATTATATAATAAAAAATATAAAATATTATAAGGAAATAAAACTAAGATAATAAAGTTATAAAACTAAAGAAGGGAGAAAGTAAGAAGAGTAGATATAAGTAATACTAAGGATAATACTAAAAGAGAAGGGATAGCTTATTAAGACCCTAATAAGGTATAGTATAAATATAAGGAGATAATAAAAAAAAATACTTTAAATATAAATACCTAAAGATAAGGTATAGTTATATAAGGAATATATAAGTACTTAGTTATAGTATTAATATAACTTAGTAGAGAGGGGGTAGTAATAATTCCTAATACTATTATAATTATAAGAGTATATAGCTAAATATAGGCACTCTTCTTACTATAACCTTATAATTAACTATAATATATATAACTTTTATACTAGTAAAGCTATTAGATAAAACTTTAATTTAATATAATTATATCTTTTATCCCTATATATATAACCTAATAGTCCTAATAGCTAAATACTTAAGGAATAGCCTTAAAGCTAGCTAATTAATATAAGCACTACACGAGAATCCGTGCTACTAAAGAAGAAAAGAGGGCAGAAGTAGAAATGTGATGATGACCCTTTATGGGCTTTTTGAAGGCAGAGACATAAATTTTGGACATGTACAAGTAGCATAGCTAGTGAGCTCTATTGATTGCACAGTCGCCCAGCGTAATAAACTAACTGGATCTGTAGCCAGTGATGGGCAACAAGGGCCTTCACTCGTCAACGAATAACTGCCAGTTTCATATTGCTTATTCTACATAAGAACGCGTCCATACTTTCCCGATAACTAAGGGCAAACCCCAGCAATATGATGTAATATGCGAGCAGTGAGCGATCTGCGTCTGCAAGTTCACACTTGCTACTTACTGACACCCACACAGGCGTAGGTGTTTGGCAACAGTGTGGTGCACTGGCGTCCGACGCCCGGGTTCCATTTCAGGAAGTCCTCGAGACTGATGTCCTGCTCCACCGCAATCTTCCAGCACACATCGCCGGTCTGCACAAAGCAGAACTTGACGCAGTTGTCGACCATGCCTACCTGTGTAGGCAGCGGGGTCTCGATGCCTTGATTTTAGTGCACAATGTGTTAGACCATATTTTCCACATGCTATGTGAGTTATGCACATACCGTTGCCTCCCTTCTCTGTTGGCGTGCGCAGAGCAAGCACTCGTGTTGGCTTCTGGCAGGTTGGCCAGTTTACAGCAGATTGGTTGTTGCTGTCCAGGGTTGGCTGTGACAGAGTTGTGTAAGCAATTACCCATTGTTCGTTGCTGCACGGCGTATCTCTTGATATATGACCTACTCAGGCAAGGCCAGCTGCTGCCAGATTAGCAACGAGAGTCAAGGCAGTTGCCAGAGCGACCATGGTGAATAAGGGAGAAAAGTTTAGAGAAAAGTGTAGAGAGTATAGTGTGTGAGCGTCTTGTGCAAGCTTAGTCTGACTATTCGATAGAAGAAATCGCGGCCAATTTATGGTTGGCGTTCCCTCCCACGTTGTGCCAAATGGCAACGGTTGACAGCATGTTTTCTCATCATGTATCCTTTCAGGCAGCCACACTCAAGCCGTATAGTCTCACTATCGGTCAGGTATGTGATGTTTGTTTCATCCTGCCATTTAGTTGACACTATATGGCCGTCAAATCCGCCGACACAGCGCCATATGCCGCGGCACACCTTACAATACCGGCCGCTATGCAAAAAGTTCCCGTCATGTCATTGCCAGCTGTACACGTCTAAGACAGGCACCAGATTTCGGATCAGCCTGCCAATACAAGTTCGGAGCGTCGCTCCGTACCCCACTAGACAGGTCTCTTCCCCGGGAACGCATTGGGAGTAATCGTAGACATCGTTTTGCTCGGCTCGTTGGCCTGTTGTGTGACAATGACAAGTCGGAGCCTGGCGTTGCATTCGTGCCACATCGCCTCAGATTCCCACCGATTCCTGGTTACCTCTTGGTAGGCACATTTTCAACTCGAAGTGGCGGTGCAACTCTACCGATTTAATCACGCCACAATAAAACAATACGTACCGTGGTGCATGGCGATAGAACGCTATTAGAAACATTGACAGTGGGTGGCTAGCTGAGTTCGCCGCTCTTAGTAACCGTCGCGAGAGAATCCAGCCCAATTGTAGCTGCCTGAAGAACCGTCCCATAACGACTCGCAGCAAGGAGTGAAACGCCCGGGGGTCAAGAGCCTAACTTGATCTGGCCCATGTCGAACCGCACTGGTAATGGATAGTTTGGGCTAGAAGCCATGTCAACATCGCAATCGGTGTTTGGGATTTCTATGATGACACTTGGCTTACTAGCAGATCTGCTAACCCAGCGTGTTGGAATGTCTGGCTGTAGCCCTCTGATTGGCCCAAATCAACGATATACCCACTTTTATTACCTAGTTTAGTAATTACAGGCCAGCCTATAACACATAATAATTAATTAATAAGTAAGAATTAATACTAACTAAATTAACCTATAATATATATATATTATCTCTAATAAGACTAATACTAATTAGTAGTTATAATAACTATAGATAGTTAAAGATAAATAGAAGAGATAGTCTTTTACTTAAAGATAAAACTCCTTATACTATTAAATAAGATAATTTAGAAGATTAAGCTATTATAAATATACTAATTCTAAAGAATTTTCTTAAATATAAATTTATCTTAAAAGAAAATCTAGTATTTAGCTACTAATTCCTAAAGGACTTAATTATTTTACTCTATTATAATAAATTCCACCTACTATAGAAGGACCCTTTAACTAGGACGTCTTTCCTACCTCCGTTAAAGCCTAACCCTTAAGATCCCTTATTAAGCCTACCTTATTAATATACCTCTTAACTACTACTAGTACCTTCTAGAGTACTTTACTAAGTATATAATATATATATTAAATAATAACTAGTAAGATATAACACTACCTAAGATTAGCTCTACTACTACCCCTATCTAAGTATATAATACTATTATTAACTTTATAGACGTGTATTAGGATATAGACCTAGGAGGTATATTTATTTACTTTATTAAAGACTTTAAGTTCTAGACCCTAAAGACCTTTAAGAAGGCTAATCAATAAGTCCTTTAATAGTTCTAGGACTAGCTTTATAATTAAAGAGTATTTATTATTAGGTAACTAAGATACTTTATTACCTAAGCCTTAGTAGAACTTTATATATTAGAAAGTATACTAGAATAAGGAGATTAGAACCTACTTAATATTATTATTTATGAATAAAAAAAGGATATTATAGCTAAAGCTAATTTATTAAAGATATAAAAGATATATAATTAGGAGGTACCAAGTATAAATAGTTATAGGATTATTAGAGTAACCTAGGTATTAAAGGTTATAGAGCTTATTAAGGTATAAGAACTAGAGCCTATCTAGGCACTAGAGCCGCTAATAATTAAAGGTAATTTTCTAGAGCTGCTAGAGGTTATAGAGCTTATTAAAGCACACGAACTAGAGTTACTTAGATTAATTAGTAAAGATTTAAATTACCTAACTATAAGAATACCTCTTCCTTAAGTACCTATTTATCTTTTTATTATAGCCTTAAATTACTCTAGCTTATTTTATAATCTAGTAATCTAGCTTACTCTAAGCTTACTACTAGCTTATTATAATTTATAATACTTATTATATTTACGTCTATAGAGTTACTAGTTCTAACTAAGCTATATATAACTATAAATAACTAGATTCTTACTAGTACTAGCTAGTAAGAATTAAGCCTTTATATACTATATCTCTAACCTCTTTTAAGTCTAATAAGTAGTAGTAATTACTAATAATAAGTATATAGCTATTAGGACTAGACTATTAGTCTAGTCCTTAGGTTATACCTATATTACTATTAAGGTCTAATTTTAACTACTAAAATAGGAGTATTATTCAGGGTAATATTAATACTAACTAAGTATAAGTACTACCCCTAAGCTTACTAAGTTAACTAAACTATTAGTATAATTATAACCTATAATAATTATATAATATTAAATAATTAGTTAATAGTTATACCTTTTATTAGACTATATAGTAATTTTATTTTCTAGCTAATACTAATTATAACCTTCTTTATTTTCTTTTTATTTGTTTTTTATTTTTTTTATACTTAATTTTAATTTTAAGCTTATTATAAAGCCTTAATTAGCTATAATAATATAAGTACCTTTAAGTATAATAGTTATATTAGTAAAATAAAAAGTATTATATATATAATCTTTATAAAGAGACTTTTTTATTATAAAATTAGTTATTTTAATATCTTTAAGTACTTTATTATACTACTAAATATAAACTATAAATAATTTACTAGCTAAAACTATAAATAGCTTATTAGCTAATTTTAATAACTAGTTTATTAATTTTTATAATTAGCTTATTAATAATATTAATAACTAGTTATAAAAAGTCTATTTATAGCTTATTAATCTTTATATTATTATATTTAAAACTATTAATTATTATACTAGGCTTTAACCTTAGTTATTATATTAATTAACTTAAATATATACTCTAACTAAGGGACTAGATAATATAATATTAGAAGGGTTAATTCTATACCCTAGAAAGTAACTATTATAACCTTAAGGGCTATAACTAAGACTAAGGGCTATAGATCTATAACCTTTATTACTAGGCCTAGGGGCTATTACTAATATAATACTATACTAAGCTAAGACTATTATTAGTATAGACCTTATACCTACTAATAGTTAGCTAGCTAGCTAACTAGCTAATCTTTATACTTAACTAGTTAATTCTTATACCTAGTTAAATAATTAATATATTTAATATAATCTCTATACTAGCTAGTTAACTAGCTAGCTAGTTAATTCTTATACCTTACTAGTTAATTATAACTAGCTAGATAATTAATATACTTAAATATTTATTACTAACTATTAGATAATAAGTTATAATAAAACTAGAAGAGTAGATAAAGGAGTATTATTAGTAAATTAAATAGCTAATATATAACTATTTAAGGATATACTAGTAATAAGGATATTACCTTCTTTTTCTTAGTTAGGGGGCACTTATTATATCTATATCTATAAAGTTACTAGTTCTAACTAAGCTATATATAACTATAAGTAGCTAAATTCTAGCTAGTACTAGTTAGTAAGAATTAAGCCTTTATATACTATATCTCTAACCTCTTTTAAGTCTAATAATAATCTAGTTATATAACCTATTTATTTTAACTAAATATTTATAAGTACTTATTTAATTATTCTTTTAGGTTATTACCTTAATTACTTTATATTTTTATTAGTATTTATAATATTATACTTTTCTATTATTAATCTTATCCTTAAGATTATAGTATTTATTTTAGTTTTATTTATATTATATTTATAGGTTTTCTTTTATATTATTATATTTTTTATTATTTTATTATATATTTAAGCCTTATTTTATTAAAACTAAGTAATATATTAAACTAGTTATTATTATTAAAAACTTTAAAATTAATATTATATTTTAGTTTTTTATTATTTAAAAAAGCTCTTTTTTAGATAATAAAAGGTATTTTTTAATATAAAAAATATATTTATTAAAGTTATTTTTATAATAACTTAAGTATATTAGTTTCTTCTTTTAATTAAATAATCTTTAAATCTTAGTATTTTTACTATAAATTAAAAGACTATTACCTTTTTTTAATATCTTTAATATAAGTTCTTTAAAGTATTAATAAAACTAAAGTATTTATAAAAATAATATAAATTACTTATAATTAAATATAGTCTTTAGTTTTTTAATAAACTTAATAAGTTAAAATAAGTTAAGTTTAAAGTTATTATATAAATATAGTTTTTAAGTTATATAAATATATTATATTAGAATATTATTTTTTTAGATTTATTTTAAATACTTAAGCTTAAGTTAAATATATAAAATATTACTTATTAAATTACTAAAGTAAGTCTAAATAATTAATAAAGTTCTTTCTTAACTCTTAAGTATTCTTAGAGTTTAAGTAGTTCTTTTATTTAATAAGATATTTATACTTTTTTATATTTTCTTTTACTTTAAGTATTTTTTTAACTTTATATTTATTAGTATTATTAATTATAATTTTTATAATAAATATAAAATTATTTAATACTTACTTTAATAATAATATATAATATATAAAATAAATTCTTATATTATTTAATAATATTAGTTTATAATTAATATTTAATAGTTTTTATTTAATAAAGAATAATCTAATTTTCTTTTAATTAAGTTTATTATTAAGTTACTTTATTTTAATATTTTTATAAATAAGGTATACCTTATATCTTTCTTTTAAGATTAGTACTAGTAATCTTTTTTTATTTATATAATATTTTATTTAGTTTTATAAGAATATTTAGTTTTATTATTAATATTTTTATACTTTTATAATAATTTTTATATATATAGTTATTATTAATATATTTATAATATATATTATATATATATTAATAGTAAAGTTAAATTTATAATTTATTTTAAATAATAATATTTTTATATTATTAATCTTAAAGTTATTATAAGCTTATTATATAAATAAATAGCTATACTACTTAATTATTTTACTAGTAATTAATATAACTTTATAAATATTATTTAAGTACTTAGTTAAGAATCTTTATATAACTATTTAATTAGAAATAAAATATTATAAATAAGTCTTACTTAATTTTTATAATTTTTATAAGGTATTTTTAAAAGTTATATATAAATAACTTATTATAATCTAATATAAGCTTTATTAATAACTTATATTATATAATAATAATCTTAAAAAATATATATATTAAGTCTTTAATATTACTTAATTCTATATAAAAAATATAATAAGTATACTTTATAAGTTTATTTATAATAACTAAGATACTATTATAAACTACTTTTATTATTAGTTCTTTAGACTTTAATAGCTTAATAATAAAATCTATTATAATTATTTATTATATTCTTTTAAATAATAGTATTAATTATAGTTTATTATATAATATATTTTATATTATTTTTATTTTTTAGTAAATATTATACTTATTTATAATTTATTCTATTATCTTTTTATTTTCTTAATTTTAAATTCTCTTTTTAATTAAGTATATTTACTTTCTTATTTTTAAATCCTTTATAATATATAATTTTAAAATTCTAATCTATATAGGTTTTATACTATCTAATTTATTATTTATTTAAATCTTTTATAATTAAGAATATAGTTCCGGGCAAGCCTCATGATCTCGACGGTAGCATAAGGCCTGAGTGACAAGGCATGAAACATGATATTCAACTATGTGCCCAGTGAAGTTTTAATAACCTGCAGCTGTTAAGAGGGTGCTATGTGCAATTCGTGTCTATTAGTGCTGATTAACCAGTGAAAGTATGTAAATAATTGAATAGAGACGCTTCAATCTCTGCCTGGATCGACATACCGCCTTTATGATCGGCCTCTTGCTAAGCTTCCGATGTATTGAGTGTCGGCATATAGGCGTTGCCGACCGTCTGATTATTTGTCACGCAGAGCTGTTATACAGTGCTGCATTTGGGCAGACACCCGAACGGCTGCGTCGACCAAGACACGGCGTATGCACGGTTTTCATACACGTATGAAGTCTTAGAGTTTACATGTTGCTCGTCGGCAGTGCTGGATATGGCTTGTATGCAGGTTTGACTTATTAGGACTATTAGGTCACACACATAGGGATAAGAGATATAATTATATTAAATTAAAGTTCTATCTAGTGGTGTTGCTAGTATAGGAGTTATATACTGTGGTTGACGGAGGATCGTACCTCCGAGCTCCGTGTTATTATAACTCCCACATCACAGACATACAGCAAATTTTGTACCTGAATTGAAATACTCAGAAGCGACTCGATTCGAGCCACGACATCTAATAACATGTAGCACCTTCAGTGAATCAATCATTTGGAGTAGTAATGCATGGACACCGGCATGGGCGGGCAACAAATATCAGCTGAAACAGCGTTGTCTGGATGTCAAAAGTTCCACGAAAGTGCGGATCCTTGACCGGCAGATATCACCTACAGTTCACTCCCAAGTCTGTATTGCACATTGGGCTATGCAAGCCTAAGTTCCGCCTGCTCTATGTAACCTACGCTGAGGAAGTTGTACAGAAAGCTACCCAATGTACCATCAGGGTTGCACACCTAGCCGTCCCTTCACACCGGCTCTAGTCCTAGGCGAGAGAAGTGATGCCACTCGTGATTCAAAGTAATAACCACTGGTGAAAATTCAGTAGCTCCTCCTCAAATAAAAGGCCGTACAATTATAACTACCTGCCGCTTGGGGGAGCGAGAAACTGTCTTCAGCCAAGGAACAGCAAACCTCATCTTTCACAGCTAAATAACAAGACTTGAACTTTCAAACTGCTACTGCTGAACCGCTCAAAATGCGTGCTACGTCCGCTCTGTTCTTTTTGACTGCTTTAGTCGGCGGTATCCATGCCCAGGACGAGAACAATGCGGCCCAAGCCATAGTTGGTACATTTGACACTTTTCGGGACAACCAGTGCAGGACTGGCGGGTCGGGGACTACTATCCGGACTCCAGATCAAAGAGGACGACTCCCTTATAATGCGAAGTCAATTAAGGCTTACATTCAGCAGCGCAACTGTGTCTGTAAGTATCTACACTACGGAAGCGCTTCCCTTGTCCTTGATGATGGATGAGCTAACAACAGCGCTTATCAGTGGTTGTGCGGGATGATCCTCGGCAGCCAAGGGTCATTCGGCAAAACGATAACACTTGCTATCCTCTTAGGATGCCTGGGAGTTTCTGGAATGTCCGTTGCGGCAGGGAGTAGCCGTGCTGGAGATGGCATTCCGTAGTTGAAAGTAGTTGGCTGGTCTGACGCTATTGGAGCTACTATGGTGGGGTTATGTGGTGCCTTGGTATAGGTTTTTTCTTTATTTCTAGGAGTTTTCCCTATGCTATCATACAAATGTAAAGGCACCGGTATCAAGTTTTCAACAGCTTTCCTAGTGATCTGCCAGTTTGTACTAGCCCTTGTATTCTAAACGTTATCTAACCTCCGCACCCCCGTTCTAGATCGCTTGAGGTATTACTAAAATGAGAATGCATCTCCACGACACTAGCAGGCACGGCCGTTGTGCTATGGTGGCTATCGAATGGCAGGATAAGGTTGCGGAGTTCACCTACGCGTCGACTCTTTAGCATTACGAGCTAAAGTGGCTATCTAATATAAAACCTGTATGACGCAGGTTTCAACTGCAGATTACGTGTTGATGCTCCCAGAGGACGATGGCAGTGACACAGGGTCGCCCTTGCCTGGGCTAGGGGGTTGAACTTGCACGACAATAGCCGTCATCGGAGTGCTTCCTCTTTGCAAGACCCAGGCGGTCGTTTTATAATCGCAAGCGAGTCTGAGGCATGATCAAACCATACCGCCATCTATCATCTCGGTATTGGGCACAGCATCGGGGAGGGATTCGGATGAGCCTATTGTTGCGTTTGACTTCGACTTACGGCCAGTCACACTGGTATGCCCAGCAGACACACCTATGCATGATGCGTCGTGCTTAGGACCGAGCATTCCTCATGTCTCCTTGCTGAGTTCGTCTCGTTGCTCTGCCACGTCGGACATATCACCTTCCACGACCTGACATCTACAACCAATTTTGCCGTTAGTGTGACCATCTGTCATTTTATCGGGGCGGGCGGCGATCGAGCTAATAATAGGCGTATTCTTAGCCCATTGCGGGTAAGTGTGCACGCCGGCATATTGATTAGTGCTAGGATTGCTGCGACCGATGTACAGATCTGCTGAAGTACAATATGTGCCGCCATACTGCGACAAGAACGCTCGGCCCACAATTCCACCATGTTACTCGTCATTCAGCGAAACAAACAAACGAAGCCAATGAAAGACCAGTACTGACGAAGAATCCCATGCGACATGGGACTCAGGTCAGCCAGCCACTTGAGCTGACCACGTAGTCGTTGCCGAGATCTGAGAGACGGCACTCCAGGTAGGACGGGAAGTACCCGAGCTGAATCTCAGCTGTATCATGGCTCTACCCAGGTGCCAGTTTCAATGGCGGAGTATCTTTTCTCCCCTCTTCACTGTTCATTACGCACGGCCATTTAGTCTTGACGACGTTAGCGTCAACGCAGGTATTAGACATTGACTCTGCGCTCTCCATATCGTATTAGCTGATGAAATCCCTTATCGCCAGCGGTCTATTACATCTAAGCCATAAGTTAGATCCTAGTAGACCGCGGCGGTAAATATATTTACCTTATCTACTAATTCTTCACTTTTTCTTAGTAGGCTAGGGCCGCTCTTCTAGGCCTTCGCCCTCTCCGCGTAGTTATACCTCGCCTCTAGACTAGTATATATATTTTAGTCTATACTACTTTATTTATAATAGTACTCTTAACCTCCTAAAAAAGAAAGTTAGTAGTAATTCTTTATTATAATATATATAATAGTCTTTTAACTTTTATTTAGATATTATTATATTAAATATAATAGCTTTTTTTAATATTTATTATTATTATCTTATTACTAAAATAGCTTTTACTAATAAGTATAGTCTTATAAAGTAAGTATTTTATTTACTAGTTTATTTATTATTAATATAAGTTATTTAAAAGTAATTATTATAATATTACTTAGTAATATTAATAAAAGTACTTAGTTATTATATAAAATAGTAATATTAAATTTTAACTTTAGTATAATAGTAATAGTAAATACTATAATTATTATTAAGGGAGAAAGTAGTTAAAATATATAAAGTATTTACTATTACCTATAAGGCTATTAGACTAGTTTATAATACTAATAAAAATATAGTCCCTTTAAGGGTATTATATATATATAAAGTATTTATTAACTCTTAATTAAGAGGTTTATAAAGTTATAAAAGTATAATATTAAATAAAAGCTTAAATAATTAGTAATATTATTATTTACTATATTATTAAAGGTTTTATATTAAATAAAGATATTATTAAAGATTAAAGAAAACTATATAAGACTTTTAATTATAAAGTAAATAATAAAAATTAAATATAAAAAGATAAAAAAAGTTATTTTTAAAAACTATAAAAAGATATTATCTTTTTATACTAATCCTTATAAATAAACCTTAAAAGTAATTAAATTTAACTAATATAATTTTTCTTATATAATAAAAAAAATAAATAACTATAAAATAATAATAAAACTTATATAAAAAATTCTTTTATTTTTTTTAATTTAAAAATAAATAACTAAATATTAAATAATAAAATAAAATAAAGATTTCCTCTTTAAACTTTAAACTTTAGTTAATATATCTTTACCTAATAATAAGTCTAATTCTTAGTAAAGCTATTAAGCTAATCTAATTCTTTATTAATACCTAATTTATCTTTTTCTCTTATAGCTTCTTTTTTAATAGCTTATTCTTTAGTAATAGCTTTCTTTATAATAGCTTATTACTTAATAGCTTTCTTAAGGGTCTTAATATACTTAGTTACTTATTCTTTAAAGATCTATAAGACTCTTTCTTTATTAATAACTTTAAAGTTAACTTAAGCTTTTAATTATAATACTTAAGTCCTAACTAAGGTTAAATATATTATTTAATATATAATAATAATATTATAAACTTTATTTTATATATTAATAATAACTAGTTTATTTAAGATAAAAGAGATTAGGGACTTTTTAGTAATAACTATATATAAGGCTTTTATTAGTTACTTTTATATTATATTTTTTTATAATAGTTAAATAGTTTTAATAAATATAGTTTTTAATAATATTATCTTCTATTTACTTAACTTAAGTATTAGAATATATTTATTATAAGATAAAGTCTAATTTCCTTAATTCTAAAGTTAATCTATATACTAAAAATATAATAAAAAGTTATTAATATTAAGGCTTAATATAAATATATTATTAAATAATATAAGTTTATTTATATATATAAGCTATTTATAAATAATATTATTTTAATTTTTAATAATATTAAAAGCTTAATTATCTTTATTAATATAATTATTACTAAGGGAGAAAATAGCTAAAATATATAAAGTATTTACTATTACCTATAAGACTATTAAGCTAGTTTATAATACTAATAGAAATATAGTCTCTCTAAGGGTATAGTATATATATAAAGTATTTATTAACTCTTAATTAGAAGGTTTATAAAGTTAAAAAAGTATAATATTAAATAAAGACTTAAATAATTAATAATATTATTATTTACTAAGTTATTAAAGGTTTTATATTTAAGTAAAGATATTATTAAAAACTAAAGAAGACTATATAGGGGTTTTAATTATAAGGTATATAATAAAAATTAAATATAAAAAAGGTAAAAAAGTTTTTATTAAAAACTATAAAAAGATATTATCTTTTTATATTATTCCTTATAAGTAAACCCTAAAGGTAGTTAAATCTAACTAATATAATCCTCTTTATATAATAAGAAAAAAAATAAATAACTATAAAATAGTAATAAGACTTATATAAAGAATTCCCTTATTTTTCTTAACTTAAAATAAATATTTAAATACCTAATAATAAAAGTAAAATAAAACCTTTTTTCTTAAATTTATACTTTAATTAATCTACTCCTTTATAGTCTCTAGTAGTATCTTTAAGTTAATCTTACTTTATATTTATACTTAAATCCTTCTTTTCCTCTATAACCTCTTCCTTAGTAACTTAGCCCTTAATAGTAGTTATCTTAATAATAGCTAATATAATAATAATAGCCTTCTTAATAATAGCTTATAACTCTTTAGCTTTTTTAAGCTTCTTAATATACTTAATTAACTATTCCTTAGTAATTTATAAAGCCTTCTTTTTATTAATAGTTTTAAAGTTAACTTAAGCTTTTAGTTATAATATATAAGTCTTAACTAAGGTTAAGTATATAGTTTAGTATATAATAATAGTTTTATAGACTTAGGTCTATATACTAATAGTAACTAGTCTATTTAAGATAAAAGAAATTAGAGATTCCTTTAAGATAATTATATATAAAGCCTTTATTAGTTATACTTATACTATATCTCCTTTTAATAGCTAAATAGTCTTAATAAGTATAGTCTTTAATAAGTCTATCTTCTTTTTACTTAGCTAAAGTACTAAAATATATCTAGTATAAAGTAAAGTCTATATCCCCTAATTCTAAAGTTAATATATATATTAAGGGTATAATAAAGAGTTATTAATATTAAGGCTTAGGTTAAATATATTATTAACTAGCTTTAGGTTATTTATATATATAAGTTATTTATAAATTAACTTATTTTAATCTTTAATAATACTTAGAACTTAATTATTTTTATTAGTATTTTAGTTTATAATTATAGTATTTTTAATTACCTTCTTAAGCTCCTTTAAGATTAGTAACCCTTATATAATCTAGGTATCTTTTAGTTTATAAATAATCTAATCTTTTATAGTAAAAGCTTATTAAGAGGTTATAAAATATTAGAAGACTTAAGATATTATTAATAAAGTAAACTCTTAAGTAGCTAAAAAAAGCTATTAATAAGTATTTAGTATCCTAATAGCTATAAACTCTTTACTTAATAACTACTTTAGCTTCTAATCTAAAGGTCTTATTTTTCTTAATTAAGTTAAAGGGCTTTTAAAAGTATTAAGGTTTAAAAGGTTTATTAGCTTAAAACCTTATCTATTTTAGTTAGTACTTTATATTATTATTAAGCCTTATATAAGATCTAGTCCTTATATTTAGTTATTAAAGCTTTTTAATCTATACTTTAAAGGTATAGACCTTCTCTTTTATAATTAGTTCTAACTTAAAAGACCTTTTATATTACTAAGTCTCTTTTTTAAAGGCATCTAAGGATTAGGGAATTATATATATTTACTTATACTTATAATATTAAAGAATAAAATACTCTTTATTCCCTTAAGATAGGTAAATTTAAACTCTTAAAAGCCTCTAATAAATCTTAGATTTAATAGAAGATAATATTATTTTTCTTAATTATTTATAAAAAATATACTAATCTAGTCCCCTAAGAGTTTTTTATTTATCTTATATAAAGCTAGACTATTAAATATAGACTACTTAATTAGCTTTAACTTATAAAGCTTATTTAGGCTATTATTAATAGGTCTAAGCTAATAGATTTATAAGAGTAACTTCTTAATTCTTAGCTTATTAGCTAGTATATAATATAAAATATTTACTTAGAAATTCTTATTTAAGACTTAAGTTAAATATAGTTTATCTTAATTTATTTATTATAGTTTAAAAAGGTCTAGATTATAAAACCTCTATATAATAGCTAGCTTAAGGCTATTTATAAGTAAGCTAATTAGCTTATTTAACTACTTCTTCTTTTATATCTTACTTATTAGCTCTAATAAAGTATTACTAGTATAGCCTTATAATAGTAATATAATATTATAAATTCTTAAATAGCTATAAGACTACTTATTCCCCTAATTACTAATATTAAGGGTAAATATAAGGAAATTATAAGGGAGTTATATATTAATAAGCTATTAGTAAAATATTAAGGCTATTACTTTTACCCTTATATATCTTTTATTTAAAATAAAGTTAAAGATTTATAAAACTCTTAATTACCTATTAAATATTATAATAATCTAATATCTTCCTTTATAAAGATTCTAATAACTTATAAAGTTAACTAAACTAATCTAAAATCTATAGCTTAGTAAACTTTACTTATAATATTAACTATTCTTAATTAAGTCTTTAAAGGGTAATACTTTTTTTATAAACTTCTAATTAAGTTTTATTCTATCCTTAAGTATATTAAGCTTATATATAAATAATTAAGGATAGCCTCTAATTAAGAATTTAGTAAAGATAACTATAATAACTTCTTCTAATCCTTAAATAATAATCTTAAGTATAATTAGAAATAAGGTATCTTTAGCTTATTTATATTTTAAAAGTATATTATAAAGCCTAAAGTATAATATAAAATACTCTTTTTAAGATCTTTTTTTAATTATAAAATAGTTTAGTATATAGTAAAAGCTTTTTTTAATATCTTAAAGAAGAGGATCTTCTTAATTAGAGGGTAAAATAGATTCTTCTTTTAGCTAAATAGTCTTTAGATAAAAGATTAGTAAATAATATAAGTAAGATTTAATAATAAATAAGTTAACTTATTCCTTTTTTTAAAAAAAGTAATATAAATAATTATTTTTTTTTTTTTAATTTTAAGGTAAAATATTATAGTTATTTTTAATAAAAAATAAAA
>JAAHCF010000650.1:0-21320 GCA_038367545.1 Beauveria asiatica | reverse complement strand
CCCTCCCTCGTCCTGCGCGCCACCAACAATATCCCCAACATATCGCGGAGATTGCTCTGTCTAAAACAAATCTGTCTGGCCGGGTAGACACGGCTTCTGTTGCTGCTGCCCGTAACTGGTTAGGAAACGGTTGGGCTTCGCCGTGATTCCTTTGCTCTGAGCCCGTCTCCCCTCTCTCTCTCGCTGAACCTGTTCTGCGCTTTGCGGCTAAAAGGCGGATATAGGAGGAACCGACGGACGGTCGTCGGTACTGTAGATGTGTGCGTGTGCGTCCGCCTCGTTTCGACGTGTGGCTATAGCTGAACCTGCAAACCCACCACCGGCGAACATGTCGTACTCCCCTTCCCTCCCCCCAAGCGCCGCCTGCCAACGCCACGCGCGTAGCTTCTTCCCTTGATTTCCCTTGGCCCTCATATGTAGTCGGTGTAGGTGAACCCACGGTGACCGCACCGCGTGGCTTGAAACCAAAAAAAAAAAAAAAAAGAAGTCGATGGCCCTACCGCTGTACCAGTTTTGAGCGCATTCCGGGGGGAATCTCTCTGCCCATTGTACTGTGTGCCCTCTATTTCCAAAGATTCCGTTATTTTTTTCTTTTTGCCTTTCCCCTCTTTCCTGTTCAGACATGCTCCGCATCGAGCCGCGTCTCCTCAGCCAGCGCCGCAACCACCTCCCCGAGCGCCTCATTCGCGCCGCGCACGTCGGCCGCCGCGTCCTCGAGCCGCGCCAGCAGCGCGTCCGCCTCTGCGCGCTGCCGCTGCACCTCGTCGGCCAGCAGCGCGTTTTGGCTCTGCGTCGCCGCGAGCTGCGCGCGCAGCTGGGCGTGGTGCCGCGCCAGCGCGGGGTGTAAATGCGCGGCGAGAATGGCCTGCGGTGGTAGCGTGTGCGGTCTTGTTATCGGTCCCTTGTGTTAGCCCAAGTCTCCGGTTCTTTTTTATTTTTTATTTTTCAATCTTTGTGACAGATGAGGGGTTGTCGAGAGCTTCCAGCAAAATTCGGGAGAGAGATGAGGGGGGGGGGGGGAAAGACGAGGAAAAAAACAATACTCACGGTGTGGGTTTCTCCGTGATACCAGCAGCTTGCGCCTCTTCCCGTCTCTTCTCCGCGTCGCCCACCAGATTCTCCAGCTCGTTCAGTTTGGCAACGACCTGTCTGCTCTCAAGAATCTTCTCAAATTCTCTCTATTTGCGTTCCGGCCTCACCATCAACATTAGCCATCTTCACACATACACGTACACACACACACACACACACACACACACATGTATATATATGTATATGTCCCCTTTCTCGTAGTTCCAGGTTCAAGGAAACGTACCTCGCATCGCCCCTGCAGCTGACTCGCCATCTGCTCCTGCAACTTCCTCAGTACACCCTCGGCACGCCGCGCAATCGTCGGGTAGCACCCCGCAAAGTTGGCCCAGCTCAGCTTCCGCAGCGTGCCGCCCAGGGCCTGCGCGTAGATGGCCTGCAGGCGCGTCGCCCGCACGCCAGGCGCTTCCTTTTCGCCTCCTCCTCCTCCTCCTCTGTTTTCCGCGGTCCCATTTGCTGTTGTCGCTTCTGCTGCTGCTACTGCTGCTGGCGGCGCCGTATCGCCGCCTGTAGGCTGATGTTGGTGTTCGGCCATGGCCAACGCAAACGGGGCGTTTGTGTTTAGATAGTGTTCCTTTTGATTTGAAGCGCACTAGCCTGGATCTGTAATTCTCAATGTGGATTGACAATTGAATGAAGCTGGGAATTTCTGGATAGTTTTGTCGTTGATTTTGCAGAATGTCGTTGGACTCATATGAGCGTCCGAGAATGACCGTTTAGGACGCGACGGGAAGACGCGATGGCGCGGCCCACCACGTGATGGACTCGAAGCACTTACAGCGTGCCTGTAGATAAGATTACAACAACTACGTCACCTACCTCCTCTACCAAAGCCGCTGAAATTATCCTCTTTCTCACAATTTCCGAACGCATACGCAATTACTAAAATGAAAGTCAAACCGCAACATTAGCCCAGATGTCCCTGTATTAGGCATCAAACCCCATTCTAATATATCCAAAGTAGAGAATGATATTCTATCGTGTCTATGGGGGTATCACATTCCTTCTCCTTCACCATTTCTAATTTGCCGACAAGCTTTCCACGTCGTCCACCGCCTTGGCCGCCAAACTCCCATCCTCCACCCCGTTCCGGGGCCCGTAGCGCTTCAGCTCCTCTTCGTCCTCTCGGCGCTGCAGCTCCTGCGTCTCCCTGCGTCTCCTCTCCTCCTCCTTGCGCTTCTCCTCGTCCTCCTTGCGGCGCTGCTTCTCCTCCTCACGGCGCTGCTTCTCGTCTTCGCGGCGCTGTCGGGCCTCTTCGGCGCGGCGCTGCGCCTCCTCGGCCTTGCGCGCGCGCTCCTCCTCCTGCTTGCGCTGCTTCTCGTACGTGGCGAGACGCAGCGTGCCGATCGTCAAAACGGCCATGACGATGATGCCGAGCACGGAGCGCCAGATGAGCACCCAGCGCACGCCCTCAATCTCCGTCTTGGCGTCGGACGTGAGGTCGATGCTAATCTTGTAGCTAATTTTTTGAATCTGTCGTGTGTTAGATGCTGCCCGTGGCCACCATGGTGGAAGAAACTTACAGCACTGTCTATAGCCTTTTGCTCCTCTCGCACAGCCTGCTTACGGTCGTTGTACATACCCTTGACGGTGTCGTTCAGCGTCGCAACCTCTTGATTCAGTGACTGTGTCAGGATATCCACCTCGTGCTGGAGGTGCGTCCGCTTCTGGCGCAGCTCTTCCTCGGCGAGCCGCCTATTGTTCTTGACTTCGGTATTGAGCTCCGAGCAAGCGGCCGAAAACAGATATGTTTCCTGGAGGACTGATTAGCATGCTTGGTAGCAGGCCCAACTTGCCGAAATCAGTACTCACATTTTCAACATCGCTTTTGCTCACGAGGCTTTGCTGCGCGACGCCCAGATTCTTGGCGAGCAGCTTCCGAATCGCTTTCATTGACATGATTGCCTGCTGCGACGTGTAGCCGCCCTCTTCAAGCTGCTTCACGAGCGAGTAGCTGTCGAAATGATGCTCATACGGCGACGGCGACATGGACGGATGCTGCTGCGCAGTCTGCTCCGGCGGCTGCATGTGCAGTACCGCCTCGAGGGGCCCGCTCGATTTTGCCAGCTCCTTGGCCTGCGCAGTCTTAGTCTCCTCGGCTGTCGGTTCTCGTTTGCTGTCCGTCGCCTGCGGCTTCTTTCCCGACTCGCTGCCTGTCTTTTTAGTTTCCTTCTCGGTCTCCGCTGCTGGGGTTGGCGCTTGGGGCCCCGCCGCCAAAATCACGTCGGGCGTGGCGACGGCCTCTTGCGTCTTCGTCTTTGTGCTTGACACCGTCGCCTTGGGCTTGCTGTCCGCTGCGTCGGGCTTTGCATCGTTTTCAGCGGTAACGGTGGGGACAGCCTCGCCAGTCTTGTTCTCAGTCGCGGTCACACCGTCTTCAACAGCAGCCGTGCCGTCTTTTTGCTGCTGCTCTTCCCATGTCTCTGGTGCCACGCCTTTGCCGTGTCTCGGCGCAAACGAGCTGTTGGCCCGCCGAAGGGCATGCACGGAGCGTTTCGGGTTGGCCGCGGCCCAAGGGGCGCGGTAGGCAGCCCATTGCTGCAGTTGCGCTCTGGAAGTTGCCCGCAGCAGATGCGGGTAAAGAAATGTCAACCGTGACGCGGCCGACATGGTGTATATGATGTGATATTGAGAATCTTTGTCAAACCGATCAACTCATGTATCGTCTCGGCTTCGGAGAATAGTATCGCGGTATTTTCTTCTTTTCGTGTTCGGGGCAAGAGGGATGTTTCGAATGGGCAGGGGAGCAATGGGGTCCTTTGGTCCGAAGCTTGCCGAAGCTCGAGAAAGCGTCTTGCTTGTTCAATTGAAATGAACAAGTGGGAGGGGCTGAGAAATATCAAGGCGATACAAAAGAAAATAAAAAGAATGAATAAAAGGAGTATGCGTCTAGTCTGTTGAAGATTGTGTTGGGAAGAAAGGGTGCTATCCTGGCTGTGGAGGGGGAATTGCCTCTGAACAAGGGCACGCCGCCGCGATATTTATTAGGTAACCTCGCGGGTTCGTGCGTCGTCATGTTTGTGGAGGGTCTGCTGTGAGAGCCCCCAGCGCCGAACACCAGACGGGCTAGCATCGGGGCTTCCAACGACGCTTTCACAAGATATTGCAATACAACTGGGCAGAAACAAAGAAGTAGTGGTTAAATGGGCAAATTTTGACATGTTTGGCAAGACGATAGCCCAGTATAGCATCCTCCAATTCCTGGAAAACCACATCTACGGGCCAAGACTTCACCAAGTAACTACAACACGCAGGGCTTGATGTGAAATAATTAATCTGCCTAGTACATGGCCAGGCCATAAATAGCAAACTGTATACGGCAAAATCTCCCACTGCCATATATAAAACTGCAAGCCAATCAACAGCAAGTTCATTTGCCCAAACACCAAACCACAACCCGAGTCCTGAGCATCCAATTCTATCCCACCGCTGCAGTGCGATAGCAAAAAGCCATAGCCGCTAACAATCCCTTCCTGTCGCCAGCAAGATCCGTCGCATGAATGCAACAGAACACAGTGTGCTGAACAAGTTCTGTGCTGGCATTATTTGCAAATCGCTACCTGCGCTCGTAGAGCTAAAGCAATAAGCGCTGTTTTGTAAAGTATATAACACATGGAAGTTCGGCAAAAAAAGAAATTGAAAACGCCCCTGTACACTGTGACAAATAAGAAAAACAGGCCAGCCAAAGTTTGAGAGAAAAAAAAGGGGGGTAATTTGTTCATGAGCCCTTTCCGGTAAAAACTGTCCTTCTCGTATAGTACCAAGACTGGTTTCTCGTTAACCCGCAATTCCCATCTAAAGCCATGGCGTAATTGTGAAAAAGTAATATCCTGAATTGGCCCGTATAAATGTGTTGTTTTGAATAATGTGCAGTTGTGAAATCGGCAAGAGGGTATGGACATGAGCGAGCTTCGTTCCCTCTGCCCATGGCGTATTAAAATGTCGTAGACGTGTACCATCGAGTGTACTTGTTCCAAGGGGTATAAAGTCGTCGTGAGTCTATCTGTCTTCAAGCTTCCTCCTCGTGCACCTGGACATCCCCGGGGGTCACGGTGGATGCCTTGCTAGATGTTTCAGTCGAGGCCAAACCAACGGCACTAACATGCGTGCTTGGTGGGCTACTAGTCTGCGGGCTGCTAGTTTCGTTGGTCAAGGCAGGGGTGGGCGTGGCCGAGTGGTCACCCTCACCGCGACTACCTAGTCCCAAGAGTTTCTCGAGAGCCTGAAGCTGGCGAGAGGCGCCGTTCTTCTTGAGCGAAAAAAACTGAGGCTTGATCTCGTCGACAAGAATCTCCTTCTCAGCGCCATGCAGTTGGCCCAAAAGCTTTTCTAAGGAAAATTAGTCTGCGTTTGGTAAAAATGAGTGACAAGTCTGCTTACGGATGACATAGTTGCCATACTGGTCGCGCATCATAAGTTGGAGTGGACTGGAACCATCAGTAACAACGGTAGTGAGCTGCTCACGGATAGCAGAGCGCTGTGCGGGGGTGCCGTGTTCGATACACTTCTCCACAACGTTGGAGGCGAACTTATGCTTGGAGAGCGTAAGCAACTGGGACATGACAAGCTGGATCAGCTTGTCACGGTCCTCGGGCTTGCCGTTCTGAATGACGTGCTGCGCGACGTAATTGCCATACTGGTCAGTAATCAGTATCTGCGCAGACGCATGCAGCTCAGTCATAATCTCAAGCTTGTCAGCCTCGGTTCCGTACTCAAGCATTCGCTGAATAACACGGCATCCGTAGGTGTGAGAGGCGAGGCCGGTGACTTGCCCACGAAGAGCATCCATGATGAAGTCAATGTACTGCCGGGGGACGAGCTCAATGATCTTCTGGATGACGTGGTTGCCATTCTGGTCGCGAATAACGCGAATGATCTCAGGACTCAGCTCCTTGGTCAGTTCAGCCTGCTGTTCAACAAGAACATGCTCGAGAGCTTTTTGGACTACTCGACAAGCATACACCTGAACAGAAAGGTCGACAACCTTGCCTCGCATCTTCTCGGCCAGAATCTTCTTCTGGACCTGGTTACCGTGCTCAAAAAACTTTTGGACAACGTAATTGCCAAAAACGTCCTTCATCAGCTGGATCGCATTGGGCTCGATCTCGCGGAAGACTTGCTCCTTTTCGTCACTATTGGCAGTCTCGAGCTTCTGCTGGATGAATCGGGACCCATGCTGGTCACCGCTGAACTCTACAACGTAGCTGTAGATGTCTTTGAGTTCATATCGCTTGTTTGATTTGTTGCTCTGACGGAACTCCTCCAAAAGGTAGCTGCGTACAGCCTTGGAGGGATCCTGCTCGCGCGAAGATCGCGCAGACTGGATGCTGCCGTTAGGAGCATAAGCAGATTGCAGAGGAGGAAGGGCATAGCCTTGGATCGCAGGGTGGCGGTAGTTTTGCGAGTACGGGTCAAAGGTGGGAGCGTACTGGGCCGGAATGGGTGCATAGGTATACTGGCCGCCGTAAAAGGCTCCAGGATAGGCGGGATGGTACTGGTGCGACTGCAGGCGGCGGTCAATGTCAGCAGTGCGGGGGTCGCGAGAGGAGGGACGAGCGCCGCTCCAGACATCAGAAGCGACGGCGTGAGAGCTGCGAGGGCTGGTGCCATGCTCCAAGCGATATGTGGGCGAGGGAGTGATCCTATCGATGGAGCCGCGCCTCATGGCAGAGACGTGGGAGCCAATAGCTTCGGATGGCGGGTAGTTGAAGGCGGTTCCATAGCGGGAGGCACCTTCAGCCATCCATGGCTGGGAGCCCGGGTCGAGCTGGAAGGGCTGCGAGGCAGGATTGAAGGAAGCGGCGGGATGGGGATCGAGGTTCATGCGACGAGCGAACTGGGCGGTCATTTCGTCATCAGCCTTGGTATTGTAAGTAAAGGCGCGCTGGTTGGCGGTGGAGAGAGAAGGGCCATGGCTCGAGACGCCGCGCTGAGAATGGATCGAGTTGCTGTGGCCGTGAGCATGGTAGAGGTCGGCAAAGGCAGGCGAGCCCTGAGTCTGGCGCGAGGGAGGAAGGTCGTCGTCGCGGGGGGCGAAGGCGGCCAGAGTATCAAAGCCAGCGTGAGGGGCGCGCTTCTGAGTTGGGTAGGGAACGGTGTAGCTGTCGTTATCAAAAGCGGACTTCTTGAGGCCGATGGCGGGATGGGAGTGGTCGAAGAAGGCGGCGGCGCCGCTGGCAAGAGCGGCTTCGCGGACTCGGTTGGGCGAAGTGCTGACGGAGCGAGAAGGGTGATCATGGTTCCAGGGATTGGGAGACCAGACGTCGGCTTCAGAGTTTGCGTTGAGAGCGCTGCAACCTGTGGGACTCTCGTCCGACTCTGCGATGGCAGGTTAGTATGACGAGGTACGACAAAGAGGCTAAGGAAAATATTTTCGACGAGGGTGCCGAGTCGACGGGTTGCACAATTGATGGTTGAGAAAAAAACAAATTGCCAGGGCGAAGATGTGATGACATACCTTCGGGGACGACGGCGGCGCGCTCCCTGCCATTGGTGATTGAGGTATTCCAGATATTCTTGTTCGGGTAGAGATTTGAGCTTGGGAAGCCAGAACCCAGAGGCTGCTGGGCCTTGTCGTTGGGGCCGGTAGGCATGGTCAAAGGTGGGAAGGCCCTCGTCCGCGCCTATGAGAAGGTTGTTAGAAGTTTGAGATGAACAACAAAAGTCGAGGAATGATGAGAGAGAAAAAGAAGAAAGGCGACGAGGAAGAAGGAAGAAAAAAAAGACGTTGATCAAAGACAAAAGACTGCGCTGCGTCAAGCGTGGGGATGAGGAGGCGAGGCCCAGGCCACCCTGGCGCTGGTGCCGACTTCTGGGCTTGAAATTTGGCAGGCAAAACCCAAGACTTGCGGGTTTTGGGCCTGGCCGTGGGCGTGGGCGTCCCGGCTAATAAGAGCCACTAGTATTGGGGCGGCCCCAGTGAGACACACGAGCCCCCCTCGTGTGTGGAGTTTGTTCAAGGCAAAGAAAGAAAATAATGCTGCTTTGGAGAAGGGGTAGACGCAGAGAGAATTACTCGAATTTTTTTTTAAATCGGGGCAGTGAAAGAATAGAAGGAGTGGGAGGGAGGTAGGGAAGAAAAGAGGGAGGGGAGAGACAGAGAGAAAAGAGAGAGTCGGACTCACAGTAGTAGTCATAATGTTGCTGCGGCAGCCGATGAAAGCGATCCGTATGAACAACGACCAAATGGCAAACAGCGAGCAACTTGCTGATTCTGGAGACTTGGAAGTGGCGGAAGCAAGGACTCGTACCCACAAAGGATATGCTTGGTTTTAAAGCAGCCCAACAAGGGCGACTGATGTCAATGATTGTCGTAAAAAAGAGACGTCGAACGCTGGTATGCGCTAACTAGCAGATTTGCACTCAAGTGGCGTCGACTGGCTTGCAAGAATCGTGCGCAGGCACCGCTAAACGACGTGGGCCCGGGGGGGATAGTTGAACTAGTGACGATCTGTCAGACGACGGGTTTTGGATACAGAGCAAGTGTATCGGCACAAGAGTTTCGAGTGTGACGGGCGAAGCAAGCAGGTGAAACAGAAAACAACAAGAGCAACGGAGGTCAAGTGTGTTTTGACAAGCCTGGGTGGACACGGGGCACAGCGGCATCAAACACGTAACAAGGGAATCCGAATTAGCAGACGAGAGGGGCGAATGCAACGAGGAGGGGGGGTAATGTGGTGAATTGATGAACAATGCCGTGATGCAAAGTGTGGGAGAGGACGAGTATGATGGAAGCGGCGGCGACGGCGCAGGCGGTGTCGCAACCAGAGTGCGGGATGGTGATGAGCAGAGGCAGCCAGCAAGACAAAAAAGTGGAGGACAAGGCGAGAAGATGGGTGATGGTTTGAAGCCGACTTGATGCCAACCTGATGAAGGCTGATGGGCAAATGGGCAAATGGGCAAATGGGCAAATAGGCTTGAAGCCGCTTGGATGGATTGGATGCGCTTGATGGAGCTTTCTTTGCGACGTCTTTTTTTCAGTGGGCAGAGGTAAAAAAGAGGGGCCAGAGCACTGGAAGCAGTAAGGCTGATCGACCTTGGTGCAGCAGTCTGGCAGGGGAGGGGGGGAAGGGGGGTGATCTGGTACAGGCACAGACAGCACCGAGAAGCGGGAGGGAGATGCTTGCCCTGCGGAAAACGTCCATCGGCAACACAGAAAAATTCACACGAGACTTGATGTGACTGTTGGCCGCCTGGGCAACCAAAGGGGGCGTTTCCTTAGCGGTGTGTCGGCGTATGGCGTTGTGACCGCAGAAGCGCCGTGGCTCTGGCGCTACCGACGCTTACCTCAAGGGCGGCACAGTGGGCTGTTGGCTGGCTTCAGTGGATCCCTTGGTACCTGCCCAGGTACTACACCTACCTACCTACCTAGTACCTACTAGTAGGTAGGTACCTAGGTAGGTTCTGCCTGCAACTGGCCAGCGCTGAGGGAGGCGAGGACAGGACAAGGGAACAAAGGTAGGTCGATAGGGGAGGGGGGGAAAGCAGCGCTTCCGATTCGTCATGGCAAGAGAGAAGCAAACAAGGAAAAAAAAAAAAAAAACTTTTAGCACGTACCGAGGAGAGTTGACGATTCTGGCGAGATCCGAAATGAACGTTTTGGGATGTCCTTGTTTGTGCGTTTGCGGAAGAGATGTTTTTTTTTATGGCGTCGAGATAGTTGAACTTTATTAAAAAAAAAAAGAAAGAAAGGCCGGAATGTACCTTGGTGAATAATCGAGTAATTTAGGTACAGGCTATAACGGCATGTACAGGAAAAGGAGAAAAAAAGAAGTGGAAGATGAGGGCAAGAAGAAAAAGAGATGATAAATTCGGCTGCAGTATATACCAGATAGTGAATCACAGACGAAGGGTCCTTCCGACTATGCGGTTAGTGTTCAGGTCGATGCGGTGTGTCGTACGTATCATCTGTCCCGTGTAGACTCTTTTTGGTTTCGATTCGATGCAAGCAGCAAAAGATAAAGAGGTGAGGAAAGCAAGGAATCGAGAGGACGAGATGGAGGGTATTATAACAAGAGCTCACGCAAGACAAGAGTTCCCACAGCTCCCGCAGCACAACACGCGGGATACAACACTAGAGCAACGGGGGGGGGAGGCCTTGGTTCTGCCTTTGTCCCTGATTAAATATTTTATTTTTGGTCCCTTGATTGTGATGCCGCAACAGGCCAAGAATCACAAGTATGGAGCCAATAATGGTTCGAGGCGAGGGATCGCGGAATGCTGGCGCAGGCAACCTGAGCCCAGGGATAATATCGGATAGGAATGATGGGCAAGACAAGATTAGAATCCTCATCAGCACCAGGGAGGTGTGGAGGAGCGCCTAGTTAACTAGAGTGGTGAGTGGGAGAGGCCGGAAGGAAAGCAAGGCTAACTAACTACCACTGAAAAGGCAAAGGATCAAGGGCAACGAGAAATCAGGGTGCTGAGCACAAATACGGCCGGATTTTTGATAGTTTTGTCAGTATTTCAGTATTTGCTTGCTTTGAGATGAAGCGAGGGCAAACTGGCTCCCCATGCAACGCCAGCTGCTGCACGACATGGGTCGAGGCAGATTGGGGGTGGCGTGAAGGTGCTGTGTGAGAAGAATTTGTCTGGCAACCAGATGGTTACAGAATCAATTCCCACCCTAAGAAACCATGTATTGAACTTGGCCGGTTGGCCTCGACCGGGCCGCTTGAAACCATCGACGCCGCTCATAGCCTACCTACTCACCCTAATTATTAAAAAAAAAAAATAAAGATCATGATGACCTGCCAGGGCCCCCACAGACCGCGGAGAGGGTCAAGGTGAGGGAGGGGAGGGGGCCTTGAAGAAGTGGGCTTGTGACTGAATCGATTCAAGACCTCATCACTGGCAGTTTGAATCTGTGCGACGATGCACAAGGGGGGTTGGAAGGGCTCTTGCATGCATGTAATCTGTACGGAGTAAATTACAAGATAGATCACGGTTGTCTCTGGCCTCCCCATCCGGGGGAGAGGGGGCGTGATTGTGCCACCACGTCCAGTGATAGTTTTGCACGCAAGGGAGAGCCATTTTGGCCCCAAGGGGAAGCTATAGGAATTATAAGGGACACGGCGCGATATTGGTAGTGTACGCCCGGCTGAGCTTTGCGCAACAAAAAAAAATTGAAAGAAAAAAAGGTGAAAAGTTAAAGGAGAAAAGAAGCAGAAAATACTAAATTCAACCTAAAGAATAAGGTACAAAAGATGAGATACTTGCGGATGAGCAATCAACCATTTGTTTGCTCTCACGTCGCCGGGGAGTCGCAGTTGGGCTCATCATGCAACGACTAAAAGGACCGAACAAGCAAACAGAGGAAAGAGAGATGGATGACCATAGTTAATGGTCATGAATAAGTAATATAATGTCAAAAAGAACGCCCAAAATCGGCAACTAGCAGGAGGGGCACTTTAATAGTTTAAACACCTTGATAACAAGGCCACAGTGAACCGACTTTGAGGCTTCTTGCGGCGCGGCGCGGCGCCGTCTATTCTTGGCAAACGTTGTTTTGCATGTACTCGAATATCCGAACTTTGTACGTCGAGTATCGAGTATCATCCAGCATGTCCCGAGGCATTTGTAAGGCTTTGTCCACATGCGCGTCTGCATGACGCGATCGGATCTTTTTTTTTTTTTTTCCCCTTCTTAACCCACTTCTCTCCCGCCTGCATGCGTTTGCGACGCCTCCAACGCCGCCCCCAAAAAGCCACATACTCGCACATTTATTATTTTATTATTTTGCTCTTCTCTTTTCTCCTCGCACGTTATTCTAGAATCAATCTATGCACTTTTGTTCTCACCAGATACTTGCCCTCGTGACCACACCACACCACCCTCCCACAAGACACAGTGCCGGCCCGCACTAGGTATCAATCTACACTAACTTAATAATCCGTACCACTTTCAACTACCTAACTAGCTCTTCAAAGCCCTCCCTCCTCCTCATCACCGCCTCTGCCGTCATCCGGCCTCCGAGTGCTACCCTCCCTCTTTTGCTGCCGCGGTACGGACACTCTGTACACCAAGAATCATCCCTTTCTGCTTGCTCTCCTTTTAATCAGCCTCCCATCAACCATATTAATTAAACCTCGTCCCCATATTCTTCCTTCCCCTCGTCCTCCTCCTTCCCTGGTGCACGGGAAGGAATCCACCTTCATGACTAGTTAGCCGCCCATGACGAACTCAGGAGCCAGGACAAACACCACCACAACATACATCCGTATCCTCGACCATAATACGAGGTCATGCTCACGCCCTCGCTTCTTTTCCCGCACGAGGCTAACAAACCCAGGCACAAGACCACCTCGCTGCATCTCATCCAACCTCCTTCACCCAAGCACACGGCTCGCAATTTCATCTCCCACCAGCAACAAAGCTCATGGCTTTTCTGGTCGTCGCATTTATTTTTCCCGTTTGTTCGTAATTTCCCGTTTCTGTCATCATTGCTCATTGCCCCCCCCTCGTCTAATTATAGCCTCATATTCATTGTCGTGCGCGCTCGCGTTCGCAACCTCCCCCGCCCACCCCCACGAGATCCTTCCTGCAAGACATGACGACTTGGTCCCGTGCAGACGCCTTTATTATTTGCCTCTCATGACCCTCTTATTTCTGTAGTCGGAAGCTTTTTTATACTCATGCAGCAGGCGTATCAAACATCACCACGTCTCTATCTGTGTCTGCTACACCTTGTAGCGTTGAGCGCCTTTCGCTTTTCCCTCTTAGTCTTCTTTTCTCGTGTCACGTCAATCTCGAATATCGCCCAGCCCGGTATTACTTGTTTCTCTGGCGCATGCACGTTTTGCATCGGCAGCACCCCCTCTCCTCCTCCCTCTTCGCACAAACTTGTCTCACCCACCTTGCAGTTCGTCCCGTCCACAATGGCCGACTCCACAGGCATGGTATACCATATGCAGACTCAACAGCTGCCTACAGGCTACGTCTAACTATTTATTCCGTCTAACCAAACCCGGAAAGAAATTCATTCATTTCGTCGCTAGATGGGCGTCTTGCCCGTGAGTGTCGGTGCATATCGTGCCACAGTTACAGGTCCCAACTACAATGCTGTATCGTTGGTCTGAACACGACTCCTTGGTCTTCAAGTCTCCGCGCTCTCAAACTGCCCTTCTCTCGCTCTTGCAGTTGTTCACATGCTGTGACTCCTGTATTCGTTTTTCACTACAGAAGTGTAAAAGATTGGAAGCGGCGTGTCGCACGACTCGACCTCGAAACGTGCAATTAGCCTGCTGAATCATGCTCCCTGCCGGGGAACCTGGCCCGCCCGACTCGTACCACAAACTTGGTTCTTCTCGTGTCTCCCGGCCGTTTCTTGTTTCTCGTTTCAGGTTTTGCTGGACTCTCGGAATACAGGCAAGGAGAGCTCGCTACAATGCATCACTGTGATTCATAGCCGTCTGCAGAGTACACACGCAGAGCTTTGACTGGATTGAGTAGAATGTCATTTTGGCGCCACTGATCCTCAGTCGGCTCGACTCCTAGTTCTTTCAACAACTCCATGTTGTGTTGTTACGGAGCAAGAACTTGCCGCCCTTCCATCTAACTCTTGCAAGCTATTGGCGTATCTAGCGTCAGGGCCTCCCGCTGGCTAGCCGAGACATGACTTGACAATGGCATGTGCTGGTTAGGAGTACCCCTATTCTTTCTTTGCATATTCCGAAGTATTTGTGAAGGGAAGTTTCTGTCTGTAGGCGGACACCATCTGCGGATGTAATGTGGATGTTGGTGCTAAGAACGCCCGCCAGACAGCCGTATTGGGCTCGCTGCGCGCGCTCATGTTGTTCTCTGAGCTTGGCTATGTCATAGCGTTGGAAACCGAAGGACGGAGGTATAATCTTATCGGTGTGCTTAACGGGGACATATTATCTAACGTCGTTTTAAATTTTGCTGAGCCGACAGCCACATGAAACACCATTATGTGTCCTCGTCACGACAAGATGAATTCGTTGCTTGTCTGGCTCGCAGAGAGCGGTAGGCGCCATGATAACACTCGAAAGTCGACTGAAGATCAACTAGTAAAGGGTGGCCATTACACCCCCAGAAACATGATCACGACTGGGTTCGCCAAACCGCCAGTCGGGACAAACTGGCTGTAGGGTACGTTCAAGAGACTGAAATTGGCAGCCGAATGACAGCGAGACACTGGACAGCATTATGCGCAGTGCCGAGGAAAATTCTACTCGAACCTCCTCAATGAGTCTGATGAGTCAAGCATCTGGGTATCTGTGCTGGGCTGTTTTCGCTGAGTGTCGGCCAGAAACAAGTCGAGCCCGTACCCGTCTGCATCGTCCGCCTCAACAAACACGCCAGCATAGAACGTCCCATGACGCCGGAGCCAAAGCCAAAGCCAAAGCCAAAGCCAAAGCCAAAGACATAAGATCTATCGATGCGTGCCTGATGTACAATGATGATAGATCAACGCCATTCAGGAACAAGGGGAAGGGGTTTCGCCCGATCGTTCTCTTCAGGGTCCTGACACGCCGAAGGTGGAGATTGCAGTCGAACGGGACGGAGGTGAAACACTTGTCCGGACGGAAATATGGGAGTGGAAAATCTACTTTAGAGGGAGAATTAGCCCAAAGTTCTGCTTCAAATGCTGCATAATCACAATTTTTCTTGTTCTTGCTCTTGTTCTGATTTTTTTGCGTAGTTAGGTACGGAGTAATCCGTATGGATCGTACATATGGATCCATCTTTGGCAGCGTGAGAGAAACGGCTGGAAGCGACATGTGGGGCGGTAAAACAAAGGGTCGAGTGCATGGCGGTGTGGCGTAAGGGTTGGATGGTGAATGGCCCATTCTTAAGCGCCGGCAGTCATGCGGCCAGGGGAAAAAGCAACGTGGACGGAGGGGGGACTGATCAAAACGGCATGTAATGATCAATGAGTGGGATACCATAGATGTTGGGGGCGATGCAGCAGTCGAGATATAGAGAGGCGCAGATGAATATGGTATCTTGGACAATGCTGCGCCAGATAGGACAGTTATTAGCGCCCAGTACTTGGAAGGTGATGACGTGATTGCGAATGTGTAGAGTGCTCGAATATGGGCGCGTAGAATCTAATCAATGTACTTTATTCCGGATATAGCTGCCTATGAGTGCGAGGTGACTTGAGGAGGAGAAGACCAGGACAAAAGACGATTGTGATATGTTTTGAGTCTTGGAGATGTACGGAGTATGGTGCTCGGTGAATAGTCGAGAGACAATGAGGCAAGGAGTATTTATTCAAATAAATAGAGCGAGGAGGGCAAAATAAAGGGAACTTTGGACGCGTGCTGTGCGGCTGGTTGCTGGAGGCTGGCTGTGCTCAACGTTGCTAGCCACTCGAGCGAGGCCCCTGCATTTACCCACTCCGTGTAGCGCGAGTTCCGGCCAATCGCGAGTGGGCGGGCCAGTCGCCATGGGACCATGCTCATTTCCCACGGCGTCTTTGTTAACATCCTGGTCATGGACGAGGTTCAGGGGCCCGAGTGCAATAGCACAGTAAATTGGTTTGTGGGGAGGGTGACGTGCTGTGGCAGTGTGAAGGGAGAAACGCGGCGAGGAGAGTCCATGCTGCTAGAAGAGGCAGGCTGCCTTTCAACCTCTGGAGAGACCATGTCTGGTTGATTTGGACAAACAAACTTCTGCTAGGTACGGATTAAGCAATCGCGCAATGCTGCAGCGCTTCTCGTCGCTGAATTATCAGTGACATTGATCAACCTTGTACGGATTACAGTATTCTGGCTTGGGGGACGGAGGGCGGGGCAAACGGAGCGCCACCGTTCAGCAACAACCAATCCAGAGGCAGCCGAGGGACTCGACTAAGCCTGTTCCTGTTGACGTGCCCGAAGCTCGGGCTTGCAAGCAGGTTTTTGCGTTTTTGCAGCACTTGTTGACGGCCCTCATCAGAGAACTCGTCAAGACCCCGGACCAGGGCAATCAGCACCGCGGCAAATCAGGAACCACTCACACCAAATCAAAATCTCTTGTCCTGTTCGCCGTGCGTCTTCCTGCTATTGTTAGTTTGTCGGGCTCACTGACCACCCACTGCCTCGTCCGAGCCCCGCTCCTGCCCGTCACCTGCTCACTCACCCCTTCCGCCCTTCTCTTCTCCCTCCTCATCCTTCCCGAACAGGCCTGCTCGACTTGCCCAAGTTCGACGAGACAAACATCATCGTCCTTTCAGCCTTTCAGGTGTCGCTCATTTTTCGCCCTCTTCTTCTCTGCTATGCTTCTCTAAATCCACATTCATTCTCCTCTTCTAACTGGACGTTCTTTGATCAGAACCCCAGCCACTCCTTGGTGCTGCTCAGCTTCATTCCTTCAGCTGGCGCCCGTCCTATCCTTCCTGCCACCCGCTGACCTCTGGTCCAACCACGACACTCATTTAAACTGACAATAAGATAAAGACTTATTCTGACCCAATTCATTGACGTACGTCTCACAATCTATTTGCACATCCATTTTTTCCCGCTTGTTTGCGCTTGTTCTGCAGTCTCACGTCCCAACCAACCACCGCCTGCCCTGGCTTTGGCAGGAATGCGTCGACAATGCAGCTTTCAATATATCGACTATACTCTCTCGATTCTCCCGCACCAACCACCACACTATCCGCCTTTCAATACCTATAGTTTGCCAAACTAACCCCGCGCTTCAATCCACAGCCAGCTCAAATTACCTGTCCTTCATTTATAAAGTTGAGCACTCGTCTCGACACCTTCGCGACCCCATCATGGCACCAACCCTTATGGAACCATCCGTCCGTCTCGATAACCTTGCCGCACGTGGCACCGAGAGATCCGAGTCTGCTTTGGGGCTTCGCCCTGTCATTATTGATCGCGACGAGAGGTCTGGCCTGGAGCCCCTCCGTCGACTCATTTCCCGAGGCTCCAGCTCCGAAGATGGCTCCGATAGGATGATCAACGCCATCATCACCATACTTGTCCTCGCCTTTGTCTCCATCATCCTCATTTCCACCCTCTACTTCTTCCGCCGCTCCCGTCGCATGCAGAAGCTTCGCAACGAATCTCTGCCTACCTACAACGAAGCCAGCAAGGAGCCCATGCTCCAGCACAGCCTCACCATTGAGACCAAACACAACGGTCGCTCCAGCGTCGTCGTCATTGGCCGCGATGGCCAGCCTATGCTACAGAACCCCAACTCGCCTCCCGACTCTCCCGATAATGTACCTGAAATTCACATCACCTTTCCTGACGAGCACGACAATGACGGCCAGCGCAAGAGCGGCCGCGTCCTCATTGTTAGAGTCGGCGACAATGCCGCTGTTGGCCTCGAACCTGTACGAGAAGAGCAGCTTCCCGCCTATGAGAAGGAGGCCAAGGGCCAATTCCAGTCCATTGACATGGATAAAATTGGCGGCCTCAAGGAAAAGGATCACAACCTGTTTCAATAGACGGCAAAAATCATCATTCCGAGAGCGAACAAACAAAACAAACAAAAGGGCATCGACACTTCTGCCCCAATTACATTCAGCACCATCACCAACGACTTTTTTGACGAAATCTTTCTCTTTTTAGGATACAACAGCCATCGCACGGCAATACATATAATCCTTATTACCCTCTTTTGAACTTTTTTCTTCATTGCTGGAATTTCTTTCTTTCGGAAACTAGACAGTCCGCACCAGCGCGCGGTATCCGAACTGTTTCCATCAATCACTTCTTTTTACTCTGCGAAACTCTGAATGTGTCTTTTCAAGATTCGACACCCTCGACACAACACACATCTGACGAAAAGGACTTTGGCGCCTGCTGACCTTTCTGATATCAAAGCCCATCTGCTTGTCAAAAGTTTGTTGTGCATCTTGCAAATCCGGAAAGCCCTACTGCTGGGAAGTGTCGAGTAGATATGCGACAGCAAGGGTGGTGCGCAAAATCCAGTGTATGTGCAGGAAGGGCAAGATAGTTCTGTGTGTTTTCACCAAGGACAGCATGAAGGGAAAGTGGCCTGTGACGAGCGCAAGCTACTTGTGAGCCTAGTCACTGATTTACAGCCTGCGTTGTTATTTTTGTTCTTTGCCATCCTTGGACTCTGGCTGTGGCAAGTACGTGGTTATAGCTGTATATTTGGCATAGTGTATAATGTTATAAGTACGTTGTTTGCGTGTTTGAATGGTGTGTCTTTTCGGCTGTCTTGTCCTACTTCCATTACTGTCTGCTCGCCGTGGCACATTTGCTCACGCCGTGCAACGTGACGTGGGTTTCGCTCCTGCCCAAACCACCACCGCCGTGTATGCCGTGTTGATGATGGACGTAACCATGACGCCGTTTGTTTATTTTGATTGTTCCTCTTTGCAACTACAACTCCACCATTGTCTCTGATGGCGCGGGGAATTTTCTCTTCTCGTTGCAATCAGGGTCCTCAAGCCCCTCTCTCAGCCCACATTCCAGTCGAGACCGATCGACGTACCTGGACGTCGAGAAGACCGAAACCACGATCCTTTGCAGAAACAAGTGTAAAGAAGAACAAAAAATATAAACGGAGAATAAAGGGTAAAGAAAATTTATGTGATTGAATCATAATGTAACAAAGAATACAGACAGGCGTGCATGTAACATCTCCAACAAAAACCCGTATAAAAACCTAATCCGTCAAAAAGCACAACAAAGACGAGAAAAACAAAGAAGAAGAATAGGTCAAGAGAAGAAGAGGAAGAATGAAGAAAAATAAAGAAAAAAAATCAACTCCCAAAGCGCCGGCCCACGGGGCTTTTTCTTGCTAGTATGCTGCTATGCGCTGTCCTTCTTTTCCACTGCCACTCTCGCCTGCATCTCCGTTTATCAAAGCCACCGGTTTCGCGCTATGGATTAATATACATGGATAGAATGAATAAATCAAGAATATTGCGGGCAAGGCAGACCACGATGCGGTGTCTTGTCTTGTTCGCCGACGCCAAGCCTTCCTCTTTTTGAGGTGCTTGTGGCAAGTCCCCCTTACGATAGAGGCTGCTTGGGGACTTCATCTTCGGGTGACCAAAGCATGGGCTTTTGACAAATCTTTTCGGCAGCATACGATCGGTACCGGTCCAATATATCCGTCGTAGGCAGCTGCTCAGACTGCGGACCAAAGCTGTAGTGGGCGACAATGGCTCTACCATCAGCCACGGCAGCGCGGCCCGTCTTTTCAGGCATGGTGACGGAAAAGTGTTGCTCGTCGTCCTGGCCGATGGGCTTGGCGCCATTTATATCTTTGCCGAGAACCACCATGAATTGAATGCCGAGACGCTTCAGCTGAAAATCCCAAATGTTGAACTTGTACTTGTGAAGCTGCTTGTTTTCCAGATTCTCAAAGAAGCTGTAATGCTGCTGGGCACCAATCTGCCAGTGGCCGAGGCCTTTGCCAAAGGCATGATACTCGGTGTGAACAATGGGAGTGCCATCGAGGACGTGGTCTGTGCGATTGCGAATGGGCAGCCATCTGTGCTGCTTCTGGTCAGGCGATTTCCACTCGAGCATGTCAATTTCTTCGTGGCCCTCATAGTCGGGCAGCGTCGAGGCGCGCCAGTCGACCCGCTCGCCAGGCTTGAGCGTTGGGTAGGGATTCGTGGTGTCAGGCAGGTACGGCAGGACGGCGCCGAGATTCCAGTGCAGCCAGCTGATCATGGGCTGGTTGACGACGTTGGCAGAGACAATGTAGTACTCGGGGTGGGTGAGCTTGGTGCAGATCATGGAGAGGATAGCGTCGTCATCGATGAAGACCTATATACATGATTAGAAAGGGAAATGTTAACATGTAGGCGCACCATGAAAGGATCGCCAGTATTGCAGTGCTTACCACATCGTCGTCAATTTTGATGTATAGCGTGTCATCGTCCATGCCGTCGTAGGCGCTGGCAAAGCCGGATGCTTCTGTGCGGTCAACATCTCGTTTGCTGTAACGGCTCTCGGAGTCGAGGAGTTTCTGAAGGAATTCGAGATCTTCTTCTTTCTCAGTACGTCGCAGCCAAATGACCTCGTCGATAAGACCGCCGTTGCTGACGAGGTTGCGCTATAATACAGGGTCAGCTTCGATCAATCACACTGGCAATGCAGGAGCGGCGGCGTAGGCCCTTAAAAACCAGGGGCTTGAGACAGACAGAGACGCGCAAAGCTAGGAAGCACTCCGAGGACGCAGCTACAGAGAGCCTCGCCGAGGAGGCTAGCCTTGGCTCCGATGCGAAAATCCCTTGCACCCCGCTCGGCACGGACCAAAGACATCCTTGCCTCGCAAAGAGCAGCGCGCTTCCTTCTTGTTGTCCCTAAGGGGGTCCTTCGTACCTTGAGGTAGCAATCGAGAATGGAGACGGTGTTGCGGCGGCCGTAAAAGATGAGGACGACGACCTTGGGAACAGAGAGGGTCTGGCCGTGGGTGGTGCTGGAGACGTTGCGGCCGCGAACCAGAGGGATGCGCTTCGAGGGTATCTGCTCGCCAATGGGACCCGGGCAAGTCACCTCGTGCATGCGCGCGGCGACGATGGGCACCTGCTTGTGGCCGCCGTGCAGCAGAGGCGCGGGTAGCAGCGATTCGAGGTTGAGCGAGTGCCAGGTGTAGACGAGGAGGGCAACGAAGAGCACCGAAACGAGAACGGCGTTCCGCTTATTGCGATGGATCTGCGCCAGCATCGTGTGGGCTAAATCGCTCGCTCGCTCGCTCGCGCCGAGGAATGATTCGTTTCTTCGTATTGAGAGGCGGTGACCAGAGGTGAAGACTGTCGCGTAGATTGGGACGGTCGCGTTATGATAGCTCGCGGATAGAACAATGCGAGTGAGCGAGAGAGGGCAAGACTCGCCCCCAAAAAAAAGGAAGAGAGCGAGGGGGCAGAAGACAAGGTCAAAGACCTATGCGTAGCCTTTCAAGTATGTCAAAGACGAAAGATTGACGAGGAGAATTATTTACCAAAATGGGGCGTGATGGGCAAGAGGCAAGAAAAGAAGTAGGTACCAAAGTTCCTTTGTAGGTAGGCAGGGAGGGAGCAAGGAAGACAGCCAATCTTGGTCGTGGCGTTGTGTGGCCCCCTCTAAATATTACCTACCTACGCACATGCCCTGTGTGCTGTGGCTAGGCTGTTATCCTGACTAGCTTGATATCCTGTCTACATGAATTTGAGACTGTCAGGTCCCCCCTATAACATATCAGGAAGGAAATCATGTCAGGAAAAAAATCATGTCAGGAAAAAAATCATGTCAGAGTGGATCTAGTATATTTTTTTTTTTTTTTTACTTTTCTAGCTACACCCC
>JAAHCF010000649.1:0-21361 GCA_038367545.1 Beauveria asiatica | reverse complement strand
AAAAAAAAACCGTCTTATTAGTTAAGGCTGACTTTCCGACAATAACATAAATACGTGATCGTAAAGACGTACCTGAGGGACGAGATCATCGTCGTGAAAAAAGTCCTGACTCATAACGAACCTCTGCCTCAAGGTCTGCTGCTGCTCCTCTTCTGGCGAGCTATGGCCCGTTTCCAGAGGCCCGGGAGTGAGAGAAGGCTCTTGGATCTCGGTCCAGGCCACTCAGCGTCTTACGTATTCGCCGTTGCGGCGAGAGTTCTTGCTGAATTCGTCAAGTGGCTTGACCAGCATGCAGATATCGCAGCGTCGGCATTGCTAGACAGAAAAGGTTAGTGTTAGAATGAAGCTACAATGTAGTAATGGCAGCGTCTTACGTATTCGCCGTTGCGGCGAGAGTTCTTCCTGAATTCGTCAAGGGGCTTAACCAGCATGCAGATATCGCAGCGCATCTCAGACCGCGATCCGGCCGAGTGCTGCTTGCGATATTAATAAGACGTCAAGAAAACAGCGAGTTCAAGTTTTTAAAGAGAAATGTGTGAGAATGTGTTAATGTTAATGTTAATGTTATAAAGTGGCTGGTGTTTTAAACCAGGCAGCTGCGAGTGCGTGGCCCGCGGTGATTCAAGTGAACATAATCATTAAAGTAAATATAGCCCGTACTTTACGGTAATTCAAGTGAACATGATTATCAAAGTGAATGTAGCCCGTGCTTTACGGTGATTTAAGTGAACATGATCTTACGATCATTAAAGTGAATGTGGCCCGTGCTTTACTCGTATATGCAAAAGCAAAAGCTACAAGATTTAACGATTGAACGTGCGACGCTGATACAAGCCCGTGAAGTCAAATTTCAAGAAATCTACAAGCACACGTTGGCAGTCAGAAGACTACAAGCAGAAGAGGACAAAGCTGTGGGAGAGAACATTGATTTAAACATCTGGTACAGCTTTTTAAGGCTGAGACGGTACAGCCGTTCTCAACAAGAACAGCGAAATCAAGCCGCAGCTTTACGATTAGCTAATCTCAGAGATATAAAGGATATCCTTCGTGACCTTACAGCTCAGCGAGATATTATGTCAGCAAAAATACTTTCGTTAGACGCCGATTTGCTTCAGGTCTCTAACAAAAGCAAGCGGCAGCACATGCCACAGCGGAGGAAAAGTACAGACAGCAAGTGCGAAAAGGACAAGATACGGAAGAAAGAGCAAAGAGGTTTATGCTTTTTATTTTCTCGCGTCAGACCTGGTACCTCGGCGTCCTAAACACGTCAAATGACCTCTAACACGCCCCGGGTGTTAGCAGGCACGCCTCGACTCGCTAACTCAGCCGAGCCCCTCATCAGTGCCGCCACATCTCCCTAGATTACCTCTCTTTCTCTCCATCATACACACATTCATCAGGTTCTACTTCAGCTCGTGCCCTGACCGTGTGATCCGTTGCTCTCGCTTTTCCTCGATCCGCCACACCGGGGAAGCAGCGGGGGGTTGCAGGTGATGGCATACAAGATTATAGAAGCTTCACGGTATGTGTTTACAGAGAGAGACAAGCAGTGCCACCTACCACCTAGCAGTCAGCGGTTAACAGACCTTTACCAGCTATTTATTAGCTGTGAGCGCATAAACAGGGCATTTTATACTCTTTTATGCTTTATCAACACTTTCGAACATTTCATGTCAGATACTCTATGACCAATCATCTGGCAAAAAGACATGTCAGTCACTATACAGCAGTGGGCGCCTGTTAAGGTCCCATCCACTAGTAACCTGGCGGATAATTTTGCTAGGTTACTTGAGTGGGTGCTAGATGAATGTGCTATGGCCGCCGAAAATCACATAAAAGAAGCTCTTAATAGATGTGATGGTTAAGCCGCTGTGGATAATTCGTCAGCTCCGGAAGAAGTCAACGGCGGCGGTATGTTCATCACTCTTCTTCCCAGCATCACCAAACTGATCGTTATTAGTGGAGGTATATGGCAAAGAGAAGAACAGTGAGGGAAGGTAGCGGCAGAACGGGCAAGAAAATAAAAGGAAGAACAAATAAGGACGGAAGCGGAGCAAAGACGGAAAAGGCAATTCGCGGTAGCGCAAGCAAGGAAACAGAGAGAAAGACAATTAAAACAGGAAATGGAGGAATTAACAAGAAAGGAAAAGGAAGGACAGAGGCACAGGGATATACAGCAACGGATAGTTTGGGAAGCAGAACTTCGGTTCGCAAAGGAAAGGCAGAGAGACAACGAGCAGATTCAACAGCCACATCGATACGAACCGGGGGCCAAGAGTAGCAAGCCATGGTGACACGTCGCATCAGCTGGGCATATAAATCGGTTGCATACTATGAAGTTCCTTCTAAATGCTTTAAAAACAGGGACACATCAGCCAGGCATTTCTTCCCCGCCTCCTTTAAATACCACGTCACGTTCTGCCTCGTCATCCTCCTCTGCTCTGGCCGCGTGCGCATCCAGCACGACCACTTGTCCATGACCGCTGCCGCCTCCTCCACCTCGGCCTCGAACCACTCGACGTGCTGCGCGGTGCAGCGCTCGCAGTAGTGCCGCACGCGCCGCTCCATCAGTTCCGCATGCACCAGCCTCTCAACGCGGTGCGCATGCGGCACTCTCTCGCGACTGTCTGTGGCGTGCAGCACGTGGGCTTCACGATGGCACTTTTTCCGCCATGTTTTGACACGCACATCGACGCTGTCCGTATTGAAGCCAATCTTGACAAGATTATCGTTCCCGGGTACTTTGTAGAGATAGATGAAGCCGTCATTGACCTCGTTTTTTAATGGCGTGTCTTGACGGGTTGTCGTTTTGATTGCCTGTTTTTCATGACTGGCGCACTCCTGTAGCACAGCAATCTTACGCTTATGAAGAGGAGCAGTGGGAAACTGCATCGTGATTGAGGAACCGATCTTCATGTGCATTGCGCCAAGAGGCGAGCGGTTTTTGCTAGCCAGGACAACGTGGGCGGGCTGGGGTCAGAGTCGGCTGGCGACAGCTTCGCAGCTATGCCTTCCGATAGCGACATGACGGTGATTGAAACGGTGTGCTCTAAAGCTGTAGTTAATGATGAATTGATATTTAAAGAGCTATGCATTATTTGGGTGTCGGGTCGTCGAAGTCGTCGCTGAAGGATGAGATCAACAATCCCAAGTTCAGCTGTGCAGCCCCTCTTTACCCCTCACGGGTCCATTTTTGAGCTCGTCGGCAGCATCGCAGCGAGCATGCGGTACCTATATGAAAAGAAAGAAGGGTTTTTATCCTGTTGAAGTTGATGGGCTTCTCGCTTATGATTTACCCCAGAATTCGTGAGATGAGGGCCAAACCCCACCCCGATTCTGCAGTATCTTGACGAGCAATGTTTACATGTTGCGACTTTTTTCAAAAGTAGTAACCGGTGGGGGAAAAAAACCCCACCAGTAGAAGGATTGGTGATAGGCGTGAGGGTATACCGTCTTGCCGTTTGATCTCTCTCTTTCCTCTACTTCAACTTGAAGCTTCGAAGGCTTCCGTGACCAACCTACTTCGCAGTTGTAAGGGCGCGCGACCTGCTCTCCCTTGCTCTTTCCTTCCCTCCTATCCAACGCTCCAAAGACGTTCTACAGCCGTGCGAGTGCTGTCATTACACGCTCATGGTCACTACGGCAGCATCCCCACCCAAGGCCAATACCCCTCTCGATTTGTGCTCGTCGTCCACCCATCCGGCTACTTGAAACAACATTCGTTACAACCCGCAGTACACAGTATGATGAAGTGTTAAATAGAGATGTTATATTAAATAGTGACTAGATCAGCCTCCACTAGTTGATCTGGGGAATTTCGCATTGATGACCGACGGGGCGAGATGGCCCATGTTAGTCATCGTCGCGTTGCTTGAGCTTGGTACAGTACCGTAACTACTTGGAGAGCTTCCTTTGACCGCTCTTCAAATTTGGCGCAAAAGTGAGAATGGATTTCAGCCTAACAAAGCCCTTGTTCTTCCTTCTATGCAACAAGCCATCGGTCTTCTAATGCTGTGAACCTCCTTCTTCTATTATTCTTCACGACATGCTTAGCCTTACTTTGCTGCTTAGGCCGTTTGCAAGGCTCGCGAGGTGCCTGCCTATGTTTTGCGCACTTATCCTAATTAAACTAGAAAACAAATATTGCCTTACTATCCATAACCATTCGTTTTAACGCCATATCCTATAAAATCTATTCATTAAACGCCGCATCTATAGTCAGTCAACGGCCAATCTCGATAAACAGCTAGTCATGTTAATTGACTTGAAGTATTACCTGTAGCGCATCTGAAAAGGACCTGCAATTGAGCTGCCTTTTTCTGCCGCCTGTGGCCTGGCTCGGGCTTGGCCTCTGACCCTTCTGGATTTGAAGTTTACTGCAACCCCGTGTGGCGGCGGTAGGAGGAAGCAGACGTTGGCCCCCAGGGGGCCAAAACAGATGGCCGACAGACGGAGTAGGGCTCTAGTTGACTTTTCCAATATAAAAAAGAGATAATGTATTTCTATTAGAGTATTGCTATCCGCGCGGAGCGATTTTTCTATTTTGCCAAATGCAAATCAACTTTACCCTTCAACGTTATCATAGGTAGTCTCTTGTGGTAAGAGAATCGCCTAGCGGCGGCCGCAGCGATGGCCGAAGCGCTTGTCAGAGTATGGTGTGAAAGCGAGTACCAAAAACGTGGTAGGAGGCAAGGTAACGTGGCAGGAATAGCCTCTATAATCTTATCCTAAACTAGAATAATAGACTAGGTTAATTAACCCCTAGTATCCCCCGTACTAATATTTGTAGATGCAAGTCTGCCGTAGATCTAGATGGCGCAGGTGCGGGGGGGAATGATGGGCGCCGCGTACGGATTTAGCGCTGGCGAATCATGGAATCCATCGCCCCTAGCCTCTTCCTTTTCTCAGGCAGTGCCACATTCGATAGCGCATCGACGGGTCGACAGTAACAAATGACCTCGAATACTGGGCTGCATCCTGTTGCTCCAGACTTCGCAAGGTCAGCGCAGTTCATGTTGCCAGCCTCGTCTGTGGCGAACTTGTTCCATCAGGGCAAATGTGCACATGGGTGTGAAGCGAGACATGAGGTATATCTTGACACTGAATTTACCGCGTGTAGAAGAAACTTGATCGAGATAGGTACAAATTAAGCTTACCAAATGATGGCGCAGCACGCTAGTTACACAACGCAAATGTTACGATCCTGGTCAGCGCTAATGCAGGCTGCTGACAGGTGCATGAAACGGAGATTAGCAAGTGGATCAAGGCGTTCAGACATGTCTTGACAAGTGCCGAGTCCAGCAATACCTGTTGTTTTAAATTCACTGGTGTTCCTCTGAGCTAGCATGCCACTGTCATCATCGTGCATTTTATTAATGCACACAATTCACATCTTGCATTTACCCCCAGCTGCCGACGTCAAGATTTAGATCACTGCCTCAGCGGAGAATGGGTCATCCATCCAACCACGCTTGGCAAAGGGCCATCCTTAGAGATGACTGGATTAAATTAGCGGACGATTGGTCAGGCCTATCGGCCCCTGGAGAAAGAAGGAAAATTCAGAATCGCCTCAACCAAAGATTACACAGTTTGTTGCACCATATCGCTTCACTTTTGCTTGGAAACTGACCTGATTGGCCCACTCGGTAGGGTCTAGGAAGCGAAAAAGGACATACCATCAGGCCCCCGAACCGTCCTCCCAAGCAGTGCTGAGCTCTCTGGTCCCGACGATCAGGAGTGACCTCTCAAGCCATGACATGCGTGACATTATCAATTCCGTTAGTAGTATCAATATTCTCAATACTACATTGGAGCATGATCGAGTCGTTGCTCGACGCTTTGAGGATGTTATTCAGCGACTTCACAGTGCTCACACACCGCAGCTCACCATCTTACCCAGCTTGGCCCAGTACAATTTCATCAGAGCCCTGCAAGAAAATATCAGAGTTTTTGGCCTTTCCTCGGATCAGTTAGACGATGATGCACTGTCACCCTTTAATGTGGGCGCTGGAGTGTTTATGACACATCTTCCACCTGGCCTGCAATCGACCGAGCTCCAGATTACCACGGCTCATCATCCTTGGATAGATTTACTGCCTATTCCCGAAATGAGAGACAATCTCTTTCGAAAAGGTCTTGATTCCTTTGACGAAGAGGAGCTCTGCCATGCCCTCCGCGGTCGCGTTAAAGCCCTTTCAGCGGCTCAACACGTGGTTTTTGAATTACAAGTGCCCAAGGTGATCAGTGCTTGGCGAGACACGACAGCCTATGTCATCTCACAGGTTTTAAAGTCTATAAGAAGCGCCACTATAGAAAATAGCCGTGAAGAGTTTTTATCCTCCTTCCTGCCGCAGTACTGGAGATCTCTAAATTCGTCTCGCTTTATGCTGGCTTCGATAACTAAGTCTAATCGCTAGACCCATCAGAAACTAAAAACTCTCTTAACTATATCAGAAGCTGACATACTTATTAATAATGGACTAAGTCTCCTTTACTTTAACTGCCTTCTAAGTAAATGGGTGACTTCTTTTTAGAAAACCGACCAGATAGCAGAAGATTGCACCTATAAGCTCTCTAAGCCATACTACAGTCTGTAACAGTTTTTGTTTCGGCCGCATCAGTGGCCGAATAGCAAGACTGCGAATGACGTCATTTCCGAGCAATCAAAGTGGACGGGTGGGAGGTGACGGAATCATTCGCGAGGTCATGGGGGTGGGCTATTGCTGGCTGCTGGCGACTTTTTCGCTCGACAAATGACTGGTGGCGACTCGGGAGGAGGCGGATAGGACAATGGTGGTGGACAGCCAAAGGATAATGGCGGTGATGGCGGCGGCTTCGATGGCAACAGTGGCGGATAAAGCGGGGTGAGAGGCCGTTATTTCGCCTTCCCTCCTAAAAAAGTTGAAATGCATCAGAAGCCGACCAAGACTTCCTGAATGAAGAGTTTATGATGTATTGATAATCTGATTCAGCTCTACCTAGCTAGCTAAGCCCGCTTCTTTATATCCTGTCGACGGAAAAGTCTACCGCAGTAGTGTTGTTGAAAGAAGGCTCAACCGTAGCTTGACGTGCATTAGCTCAGCTTGAAGAAGCCATTAGCTCGGCTTGAAGAAGCCGGTCCATAATCCCTTTGATGTGAATATACCAGCAGAATCAACATCCTTCTGGATCTTGAGTAGCTTTTGCTTATTCTCCCAGCCATAACTCGCAAAAGGGTCTTGCCCTTTGTTGGCGTAGTTGAGGTAGATGAATGGGTGCAACACCTCGTGTCTCCGAGTACCACCAAACGGCCGGCCCTGCAAGGTCTGAAAGCGCTCAGCATTCTAAAACTCCTTGGCCAGACCGAAATCAATCGTATATAATATGTTTCCTTTGGTCCCAGTCCCCATCAGGAAATTATCTGGCTTGATATCGCGGTGCAGGTACCCTTTGTCGTGGATGTACTGGATTCGAGAAATAGCTTAGTCGGCGATAAGGAGAACCGTCTTGATGGAGAATCGGGCCTAATAATTGAACAGGTCCTCGAGGGATGGCCCGAGAATTTTATGGACCGGAGCATAGTAATCACACTCTTGGCTAATAAACCATCGGACTCGCGGTATGCCGACGCCTCCAGCAAGCACGTTATACGTGTCTGCCTCGGACTTGATGATCTCGGGATCGTTGTTGACATGCATAAGCTTGATGGCAACCTCGTCACCCAACTTCATATCAATTCCTGCCCATGTCAGTAGCTATGCAGGGACGACAGGTACACACATACCAGCGTAGACGAGACCGAACCCCCCTTCACCAATTTTCTTGTCGATGCGATATCGTTCGCCAATAAGAATGTCCTGGCAAAAGCCGAAAGTCAGTCAACACGATTAATTCTACAGCAGCCAAACGCTTCGTACCTTCATTTTTGGCGTCGACCGCCATATTGGCGAGTTCTGCCAGTGGGGATAGGATAGGACGCCCAGGCAGAGAGAGCCGCCTCTGCACCCCACAATCACGCCAGCCCAGCCAGATCACCCCCTCCACCGTGAATTACACATGTTTCGGCGACCTGCACTCGCCATCCAACCATTCTTGAACAAACAATGTCCACTTTGATGCAGCGCACTCCAGACCTGGCCTGCACCGCGTTCCTGCTTGGCCAATCATTTTTCACCTCTAGGCGCCGGCCGTTCCAACGCCTTCCTACAGAGGCTGGCCGTGTTCACGCCAACTCATCATCGCCAAATGGCTTCCCCTTCTTCTTTCTCTGAGCAAAAATCTGTGTCCATCGTGGAGAACCGCAAACGACGAATTCCTCACGATACCGCACACGACAGTCCTCCTGTCAAGAGGATCAAATCAACCTCCGCAGCACTCGTAACCTCGAACTTTCCACCCGAATTCTGGGATAACCTGTCGAGGGTTTGGCTTACGCCTCGTGCGCTACGTGAAAAAGACAGGCGAAACAACGCTCAGTCTCCTGCTATAGCTTCTGTAGCTGCAAGAGCAACACCGACAAGTCTCGCTAGGTTTGCAAGACGCGGTGGTCCAGATCTTCGTCATCTCAGAGGGGTATGTCCGGGATCAGCCAACCTGCAGATGGTCAACTAATATCTTGCCAGTATCCTGAACCGAAGCACGCCGCACGAATGAGCTCCAATCGCTCCTCCATCCCCTCAGACCGTCGGACTCTGTCCACAAAGGCGACAAGCGTTTCCTCGAGAGCTAAACGATCCTCTGCCTACGACAAAGATTTCGAGCAGAACCTTATCGACCACAACATATATCCGAAAGGATACGAGTATCCTGATGATAATTCGATACCAGAGCCTAGTAACCTGGATGATATCGTTGAAGCGTTAGCAGCTCCTCGGGCATCACTCTCACCTTCCCAGTTCCCACGTTCGAGATTTAAGACTTTTGCCCTCGCAAATGACCGCGTGATCTCTGAAGGCAAAGTGATGAGCGGGATACTTCCGACTATATGCGGTACCGCCGATATTCCAAACGAGGGCAATCTCGCTTTCACGAACCTCGATTCAATAACTGATGGAACTACAGTCGACGCCGTTCCTGACTCGTACGATGGGTCGCTACCCAGAGACATCAACAAGAGAGTTCGACAAGAATTGAACAAGGCAATTATACCTACAAGTCACGGGCGCGCTCCAGTAGCGCCAAACTTTTTCATTGAGGCCAAAGCTCCACGTGGAGGCGCCGATGTTGCGAAGCGCCAGGCGTGCTTGGACGGAGCTATCGGGGCTCGTGCCATGCACAGCTTGCAGAGCTATGGTGCAGACATGCCCACATACGATGACAATGCCCACACATTCAGTTCAACTTATCATGCTGGAACCGGAACACTTCAGTTGTACGCTCATCACGTAACTGGTCCGACGCATGAGAACGAGCGGCCGGAGTACCACATGACGCCACTTAGAGGCTTCACTCTGACTGACACTCGGGAGACTTTCATTGCAGGAGCAACCGCATTCAGAAATGCCAGGGATCTTGCTCGTCGACAACGAGAGACGCTTATCCGGAAAGCTAATGCTAGAGCATCGCAAACACTAGAAGTGGCTACTGAAGAGCACATCAGTCAGGTTTATGATCACAGCCAACCGTACGGGCATGCTCATCGTGCAGAAATAACGGCGTGGAAAGACTCTGATGAAAACCTGCAGCAGCATATTGCCGAGGTATATGCCGAAGAGGCATACGAAGATACTAGCGGAACACCTACTACTCCCCAGCTGTATTGTTCTAATGAATCGCAAGATCCAATCCAAGATGCCGCATCTCCAGGGACCGATGATCCATCAACTAGCATTGTGTCAAGCTTTACCTCAAATTTTAGCACGAACACTGCACGGCAGAAGCGTGCCCGACAATCACTTAGCTCCCCTACGCAAGAAAGCCGGCTTAGCTTCTCTGGTACGACCAACGAGAAGCATTCTGCTATGCAGGGCAGGAAGAGAGGCAATGAAAAGAAAGCCAAGTGCGGAAGCGATAAGGATAGCTAAGCCGCTGTGCTCGCCGTGATCCCTTACCGGCCGCGCCGAAAGCACCTCTTGCTGGGAACTGTGCCGCACTAGCTCCCTTCGCCAGACACGAACCAACTCCGTTCACCCAGCCTAGATTGTTTTCGAATGTGAAATGCCAACCACAACATAAGTACAGCGACGATGCAACGGAGCCCATGTAAGGAATAACGACAGTAAGCAGGCGCCTTCGGTTCTCGAGACGCAATGGCGCTGTCCAACAGCCGGATCACAGCCGGTTGGTTCAAAAACCCAGACTTAGGCCGCCGCAAGCTCTCGTCTCCCCACTTGGCCAATTCAATTGGACTCGAACCATTGGCATCTTTCAATGTTGGGTCAGCTCCTGCGGCCAGCAAGTGTCGCACAACCTCTACCCTCCAAGGTCGACAGTGACGCCACCAACCGACACGGAGTCGTTTGGAAATCGGGAATGGCCGCCGCCCTTGACCGCAAACTTGCACCACGTGTGCACTAGGACCTTTAGAATCCTCGAGACTTCTCTGGCGTTTCTGGGCTGGACGCGGCATTCGTAGGTGACTTCGGCCTGTTTTTGATCCCAGACGGTAAAATTCGCATCGTTGCCTTTGTAATGGACTCGACCTGCAAAGTCCGAAGCCAACGTCGCACACTGGGACAAGTAGAAGATTAGTTCCTGGTACGTCTTGTACAGAATTGGGGTAAAACTCTCTGGAGTTTGCACATACCGCTTGCTGGCATTTGCCAACCGTGTCTGACGAAGCCAGCTTGTCCGAGCCTGGGTGCTGGCCGCTTGCGCTGGTCACGGCCAGACATTGGCCGATGAGATGGAAGAATAGGAGCTTCATTCTTGTTTTGTGAATCTTTCAAGTTTCTGGTGGTTTGAAATTCTGCCATTTTGCGGCGACATTTGCTCTTTTTAAGTCCAAGTCGGCACATTGCGAAGCCCTCCGAGGTGGAGCTGCAACTATCACCGAACGGTAATGCAGCCTGATGACAGTTGCATTGGCGTCCAGTTAGCTTCATGTCCATCTTCAAGGACATCTATTATTAGTCCGGCATCAGCAGCGTACACCTGAGCCAAGAAAAAAAAAAAAAAAAACAAGAGTCAACCCGCGCTCGGAATGTAAGTCCATAGTTATAATTTTAGGGTTACAACAAAGGCTTATCTTATCCGCTAGTATCTAGAATATAACAGCCCGTTCTCTTACTACCTTTCATAAGGTCGTAGACATCACTCAGCTTGCTCAGACCCATAATCCTAAATGGCGCTTTAATAAGCCCTTGTCTGTAAAATTCGATCTCTGCAGAATCAAGACGACTGCCAACGTAACTTCCCTTAATACATACCATGCGCAGAACCGTGTCAAATACCGGGGCTTCAATGTAGGCATCGGCGAGCAGGCCATCGGTACTGGCTTATTCGGAGGAACCAGCGAATATGACACCGGACTACTAGGCCGCGAGGACATATTGCGTGGTCTGGGTGTATGGTTTGTCCTGTACGGCTAGAAGGAGAGCAGCATGCACGCCAAGACCGTCAGAAGTAAGAGATTTGATGTCGGCAATCACATCCTTAGATGACATAAACTCGACAAAGCTACCCCCAACCTTTTCGGACGTAGTCGTGGTTCGCCTTCACCACCGGCCTCATCGTCTCCGAGATGCCGTACCTGGTCTTGTGCGGCGTCATCTACTACGTCTGCTGGTACTACACCGTCGGCTTCCCCGGCGCCTCCTCGCGCGCCGGCTCAACCTTTTTCGTCATGCTCATGTACGAGTTCTTGTACACGGGCATTGGCCAGTTCATCGCCGCCTACGCGCCCAACGTCGTGTCTGCCACGCTGGTCAACCCCCTCATCATCGGTGTCCAGACTCGACTTAATCTAATATATACCTTCTGGTGTCCTAACCCTTCGCGGCAATGTACGGGGGCTATCCTAACAGATTCGTCATTCTAGCCCTAGGGCAGATTAAGGTCATCAACAAGCTTTAGCAAATGCATTTTGCATCGAGTTGTTATGCCTCATTTTCGATAATACATCAAGCTAGGAGTTGTATTGTCCCTGTCTGCGAACCCCCCTACTATAGGAGCGCGAAATAGGCAACTGATATTGAAATCGGGTATTGACTACCAGGAAATAGCTGAGGGGCAACCAAATTCTGATACAATTTCTTCTATGAACGAATTGTCATTTCCACCCCCACAGTCTGTAATTATACTTTAGTAAGTATCCGTCTCTTCCGTCTTCTCCGCATTGACCCAAGGCAGTGTCTTCACGGCCACGTAGTGAGCCTGCCCAGTGTCAGTGAGTGCGAAAATGATCACATCTTGGTCAAATGGCCACTGTTCCATGGTAGCTTCGTCTTCCTTAATACTATACTCGAAAAACTGCTGAGGATCCAGGCACTTACGCGCAGCCGCTTGTGCCTCAGCGCGGTAACCGTATGACCCAATGACGCGTGTTATTTGTGCCGATCCAAGACAACCCACAGTGTAATCTGCCGTGGTATGTAACACATAGTAAAGAGTCCTAGCGCCTTTAGGAAGGACTATCTCTCCATCACATCTTCCGGCTAATAAGTTGTCATTAGGCGTAGTCTCGATTCCGACGAGGAATACTTGACCCGAAGGGGCACATGCGAAGACTAGCACGTCGTCGCCATGCTTCCACCTTCCGCCGTCAGTCAAGCGAACTTCGTAGTCCTGAAACTCACGAGGGGTAAAGCTAAGTTTCTCAAGGGACTGTAAAGCATAGGTTGTCGCAGCGTCGAGAGTGCAATGTGTGCCGAGAACGTAGACCGAGCGGGTGGCGCCGGATGAATCTTCGTGATAATCGATCACAGTGAGCACTGTGTGATATAGCTGCTCTGGAGCTTTTTGGCTTGGAGCTTGAGAAGTCATGGTCGTACGATTACTAGGTAGTATCTAGCTGAAGGTGAGCTCCATCGTAAACGCCTGCGGGACTAAAGGGCAATGCGGGAACAAGGTCGGCGCAATGTAGCGATATATGAATAAACTCGTTGCTAAATCATACGACTATTCTCATCCTACGCTAAACGTAATATATGTGTTTGCTCGTTTCGGTTCCGCACTAAAAGGCAATCGCCTTGGCCACAATGACGACATTATCACGTTACCCTAGCGTTATAGATACATATTAGTTAAAACGTCACTCTTACGTTAGTGTAATTAGTAAGTCATATATAATGTTATTAGCATCTTAGACGAAAGTAATCACGGCTAACATTCATCCCTCGTTCTAATACTAAAAATCTCGAAATAATTATGTCTCCAGTACAGACTAGAGCCGGCGCATCTACTGATGTACCAAAACGCGGCCTGAATTCCCCTACACACAATGGACGTCAAGAAGCTCAAAAGGTTTCTGATACTAAAAAGGATAACGACGGAAATTTGACAACACTTCGCTCTAATCGAAAAGATGCATCACTCACAGATGCGAAAAGGCCCAAGCTTCAAGGTGAAACTAGCGAAAAGTCCATGCCAGAGATAGTCGAAATGGGTATCCTGTACTACTTTATCCGCGGACGTGTTGAGATAGATGAGCCAAAGAGCTTGGATGACATTGCCCGGGGCTACTTAATTATGCGCCCGTTACCAAAAGACACGGATCTCACTGAGCGCCCTCTACCCGATGGCCTGACAGTACGATTGCTTGCACTTCCCAAGAAACGGCTTCCGCAGTCTGTCCGCGATAGGTTCATGGCTTTTGTCGATGGAACAGACATATCCTACTCCAATCTCACCAGCAGTTTCCTTTCGCCGCGCGAGTATGAGACCAAGACAGCCGGGATGCGCCATGTTCCTAACGCAACGCCCGTTGGCGAGGGCGTTTACGCAATTATACAATCGGAAAACGAGACGCACCTAGCCTACATTTCCACTCTACCTGAAAATAAGAGCGAGCTTCAGCAGCAGCTTGGGTTTCATGAGAGGGGTAGCTTTCTCATTAGCACCAAGAATCCCAAGTTTGGGGGACCAGCGTACGCTCGTCTTCCAACACCGCCAGAGTATCCTCATAAGTCAGTATTAAGTTTTTTTTCTCAAGAGAAAATAATTATAAAAACACTTTCACCTAGCTATTAACATATAAGTAGGATTTTAGATGAATTTGGCTCGTATCGCTGGATACCAACCAAACCCAAGCATCTGAACTATAAGAACACACAGCTTCTACTTATTGGTCATGGTGGGATTGATCATTTAACGGCAGGGGATCGTAAGTTCCAAGAGAAAGTAGAGCAAAAGCTAGAGGAGTGGGAGGAAGATGATTTCCAGGGAATGCGCCATCTTGGGAAAGTTGAATTAGAATCTATTTTCGCGGACCTACACGCGAAGTCCAAGTTATTTTTACAACATTCTAGCTAACTTTAAAATATTACTAATAGGCTAATAGAGTAGAATCTATTTTCTTTTAATATATACTTATATAATTCTATTACTATAGTTTATTTTTAAGTAAATCGCTTTATTAAGACGAGACTATTTTAGCTTACTATTAGGGATATCTACTACTTATAAGTATAATATATAACGGCTAAAATCTGTTAGATATATATTCTATATATATATACAGCTTAACTACTTACTTTATCTTAAAGATAGCTCGTAGTGTATTACTCTTAAACTATAATAGAGTTAAGAAGAGTATTACTATATAGTGGCCTTCATCTATTAGCGTGCCGCAGTATAAGCAACTACTTTAGATTTTACGGCGGTTTAGGGTTGGGTTAGATAGCTAGATAGTAAATAGAAAAAGCTTTAGCAGAAAAAAGCGAAGTAACTAGTAAAAGTATAGCTGAAGAGTACCTGGGATACACGCTATCAAAAGTTGATATGTATATATAGCAAGATATCGTGGATACTCTCCTTCGATCAGTGGTCATTTTAGACTATGTATAAGTGCTATATCCTATTATTAATGTCAACAGTCTGTTATCATGCCATTTAATGGAGCACAAGCGAGACGAGCGCAGCCACTCAGCTGAGATGCGGTCTGCGCGGCAGCGTTACACACCCTTGCTGTCTGCGGTCCGTTTGATCTATCAACAGCAAGGCCTAAGGTTGACCTAATATATTTATTGAGAAGCCTGCTTATACATTGCAATATGTTCTAACTAAAGCTAGTTTCTTCGGTCGTTATCCTCTCTAGAAGTCGGCCGACTTCTGCTGCGGACTCTGATATCTCACGCTTTTCCTTAGTATTTAACGATATTGGGATCGTATATATAACACCCCTTCGACCAATAATTGCAGGCAAGCTTAAACAGCAACCATACTCTGGCTGGAAGTGGCTGACGGGAAAAATCCTGCGCTGATCTAGGCGGATTGCTTTGCATAAAGTGCAAATAACAGAGCCCATACCAAATGGGGCGGAGCCTTTTGTATTAAGAATGCTCTGGGACCGAGAAAGGAACTCCCTCTCCAAGCTGGTGTATTGGATGGTACCGTTAGACTGGCACCAGTCCTTGATGGGGACTCCCCCTATTGTTGCCGTAGACCAGGTAACAACCTCGCCTGGCCCTTGCACGCCCAATGCGTTGATGTGAATAGAGTTGGCTGCCACCTAGGACACTATTAGCTCAGCTGGCGCGCGCCGTACACCCAGGACAATAATGTACCTCTGTGTGGTCGGAAAGCAGACCTCGAAGGCGTAGTGAGTCAAGGCAAGTTCCCACTCCAATGACTTGAGATGCCGGCAACGCAGAAAGCTCTCTGGCGAGTGAGGTGAGTAAATCGCATGGGCTTGATGCTATAATGAGGATCGAATCTTGTCGCAACGGTGTAATTGCATTAAGTACATTTCGAACAATGGAAATATTCCTATACAGACGGTCTAGAGTTGTTTGTCCTAAGTTAGTCAGTATAAGTCTCGCCTTCCTTTTCCTATATCTATTAAGAGCAATGTTTCGTGATCCTTACCGAAGGTGTGAGCACATCCGGCGGCAAGCACAATAATGTCACACTGGCTTGCTTCTTGATAGTTGGCTGCGCGGACTGAAGTTCCTCGGTTGGTGCTGTATGCTGCATCGCCAAGATCATAGACCTGGGCGTCTCTTAAATCCGTATCGATGTCTACTAACAATAACTCTTTCGCAACTGATGATAAAACGAGGGCATATGCAGCAGCACCTCCAACCTGTCCAGCGCCAATTATGGCAATTCGATGAAGAAAACAAGCTTCAACAGGCATCCTTTTCCGTATAAATGAGATTAAAATTGATAGTCTTGGTTAAGAGTAAAGATGTGCGAGAATACATATCTAGAGGGACCACTTGTTCATTGCCAGAGGAAAATCGATATATTTGTAGGCAGTTTTCGTAACGGATGCAGAGAATAGAGTTTAGCCATCCCGCATCAAAATTGAACATTAATCATTGAATTGAAACTAGTGCACCATTTCAAGGCATTTCACATCACGCCACCAACATCATACGACATTGCGTTGCGTCACGCCACCAAAATAGCACATTGTCACTAGGTGCTTCGGGTACGGTACTACGGTGAGTTAACAGAGAGAAGTGCTCATGATGTTTGAACCACTGCACTGCGCTCTAATGAGTTTCAGCCTGTCTATAAGTAGTTGAGTAGATACCGAATAATGCATATTATCTAATAAAAGGAAAATAATCGTTGTTGTATCTGTAATTAATCGATTTGTTTTATGGTCAAGTGAGGGCTAGCTTTTACGCGGAGTAACTTGGAAAATTTCTAAGATAAATACATGCCTTTAATATTTTGTGTTTTAAAATTTTAAGCAGCTATAACTTTATGGTGATGGGCGTTCAGGTGCTGGATTTTTTATGGCAATTGCCCGAACATTTGAGGGAGGAGTGAATCCAGATATACACTTGCTTTGGAAAGGAATTTCTGGGTGGGACAAGGCGATGGGCATGGCACTGATAGAGGTCGAGGCCGATGACGGTGTTGAGTATCTGTGAGTAGAGGTTTCTGCTCCCCTGCTCAAATACGGCATCAAGTTGTTGAAACTTGTAAAGCGCGGTCGCTATTTTAGAATGCGTCACTATAACTCATGGCGAGCTATTCATCAGAACGAAGTGGCTCAGCGGAGGGACACCCCTTGTGCAGATTGTGGCAAAACTCTACTGGAATAGTGTTAGCGATTGAGTGATGTCTGAGTGGAGTGACCTTTGGCTGTCCAGAAACTTTCAGAGAATGAGACTAGTGATTTAAGGCCTAGTCACCAGGAAAGAACTCTAAGCTGATAACTGACTGAAGAAAAAGATGTTTTGGTCCAATAATTGATATGCTCTAAAGACTATTGGTCATTCCAAGTCATTTCTGGTGATGAAGGCCTCGCTCACCCCATCACCAGCGGATACTTCTGGTGGGTATGCCAACTGTCACAGAAACATTTGACTCATAAACTAAAGTACGATTTATTGGTTGGACTACTGGACTTGTGAAATGATGTTTCTGCTTTGCAACCTCAACTATTGACTGAACTTGTTCTCATGTGTTGGTAACTAGGACTGCTCAGCCTCAACTACATGTTTAACAACGCTGCCAAAACTGGCCGGACTGACGGATATGGAGTCAATCCCAGCGTCAACTAGAAATTTTGCAAACTCTGGGTGATCGCTTGGCCCCTGTCCGCATATTCCGATTTTGCAGCCTTTCTTCTTGGCCACCTTGATTGCATGCGCAATCATCCACTTAACCGCCTTGTCCTGCTCGTCAAATAAGTTTGCCAGCACGTCGGAGTCGCGATCAACACCTAGAGTCAGTTGTGTAAGGTCATTCGATCCGATAGAGAGTCCATCAAACTTTTCTGTAAACTCCTCAGCCAGGATGACATTGGAAGGAATCTCGCACATGACATAAACCTGAAGACCGCTGGTGCCTCGCTTCAGACCGTGGTCTTCCATGACGCGCATAACCTTTTCAGCCTCCCCGACTGTCCTGCAGAATGGAATCATGATAACAGCGTTAGTGAAGCCCATTTCATCTCGAACACGCTTGATGGCGCGACATTCGAGCGCGAAACCCTCGGCGTAACGTGGGGAGTAGTATCGCGACGCGCCCCTGAAACCCAGCATTGGATTCTCCTCGGCAGGTTCAAACTGCTTGCCGCCAATTAGATTGGCGTACTCGTTCGTTTTAAAGTCACTCAAGCGGATAATAGCTGGCCTAGGGTAGACCGAAGCGCACAGGGTCGCGAGGCCGTGAGCAAGCTTGTCCACAAAATAATCCGTCTTGTCGTCATAGCCAACAGTGAGTCTCTGGATTTCCTTTTTGGCCTCTGCATCCTGCAATCGATCGACATGAATGAGTGCCATTGGATGAACTCTGATTTGATTGGCAACAGCGAATTCCATGCGGACCAGGCCAATACCGGCGGCAGGTAAACGCCACCAGCGATAGGCTGCGCCGGGGTTCGCCAGGTTGAGCATAATGCGAGTCCGCGTTCTTGGATACTTTGAAACATCTATCGACTGCGTCTTGATGTCAGATGTTCCCTCGTATATAAAACCAGTGTCTCCTTCGGCACAGGAAACAGTAACATCCTGGCCGTCGTGAAGCACGTAGGTAGCATTACCAGTACCCACGACGGCAGAGAGACCAAGTTCACGGCTAACGATGGCAGCATGGGACGTGCGCCCACCGCTGTCCGTGATTATTGCTGAAGCCCTCTTCATTGCCGGCACCCAGTCTGGATCAGTCGTCTCAGTAACCAAAACGGAGCCGTCAATAAACTGATTGATGTCGTTGACAGACTTGACAAGGCACACTCTGCCAGCGATGGCAGCATCTCCAACCGCACTCCCTGTCGTTAAGATGCGGCCTCTGTTTTCAACAGTATAAGCGTTAAAGGAAGTAGCTTCGCGGCGGGAATGTACAGTTTCTGGTCGAGCCTGTACAATATAGATGTTGCTCGTGATGCCATCTCTGGCCCACTCCATATCCATTGGGCATCCGTAGTGTTCTTCGATGGTGCATGCCCAGCGTGCTAGCTGAAGTATTTCGTAATCATTGAGTACGAAAGTAGATCGCTCCGCGAGGGATGATGACACGCTGCGCGTTGGCATATGCTTCCCACCGTACACCATTTTGACGGCTTTGTCGCCGAGCTTCTTCTCCAGGATCGGTTTGAGCTGTGGATCCTGGAGAAGAGGCTTGAAAATCTGATATTCGTCGGGATTCACCGCTCCTTGTACTACAGTCTCGCCCAACCCCCATGCCGCGTTGATGATGACAACTTTGTCAAACCCACTTTCAGTGTCAAGAGAAAACATGACGCCTGACCCCCCAACGTCGGACCGAACCATAAGCTGCACGCCAACAGAAAGTGCCACGGCTGTGGCATCAAAGCCCTTCGTTTCGCGATAGCTGATTGCCCGGTTGGTGAAGAGTGATGCATAGCAGCGTCGACACGCGGCGAGCAGAGATTCCACCCCTGATATGTTCAAATATGTCTCTTGCTGGCCAGCAAAACTGGCGTCAGGTAAATCCTCCGCTGTTGCGCTGGAGCGCACCGCAACACTTGGATTCTCAATGCCAAGCTTCTCGGAGAGCCTCTGGTAGGCAGCCCGGATCGCATCCGCTATATGGTCTGGCCAGGTGCCGCGGAGAAATAGTTGTCGTATCATATGACCGGCCTCCTCGAGCCCAAGCTTTTCTTCCCGCCATTCTCCAATAAGATTTGCAATCTTGTCACGTATCTGATTACCCTTCACAAAGTCCCAATATGCACCAGAAGTCGTGGCAAAACCTGGGGGAACAGCGATCCCCTTGGCTGAAAGCGCAGTAATCAGCTCACCAAGCGATGCGTTTTTGCCCCCGACGCTGGCGACATCATGACGTCCCAGCTCCTCAAAGTTTCGAACCATGTAATCTGTATGCATTCTGATATCTATAATTTAAATTCACAGTGCTAGGGTACGACTTCTATTGTTATGCAATGATGTGTTGGTTGGAATCGTTATATATCGTATGTAGCGCAGTGGCGATCATTTGGCTAAGCCTCAGTTCGCAAAGGACATGTACGAACCCCCTACCGCCTTGGGATGGTTATATTTTTTGCTCACGCCACCCTCGCCAATTGCATCACGCCACTGTCGAGAAAAAGTTCATCTGACATGGTTGCTTCCCCGATTTAAACCTTCTGGTCGTGTGACATTGGCGCCAACTAAATGGTGGTGGGCAGTCATCGAAGCCACTGTAAATCTACAAACTTGCTAACAATCGTTGCTTACTGCTTCATCTTGGCGCGGTTTAGTTTTGGCGCTCCAGCTCCAATCCATCAACCCATTACTGACAGCAGCATCGTATAAGCCACCCAAGGTTTCATTCTTGCCTACTAAATATCTGTATTTGATTCCTTAGTTAACATGCCAGAGTGTTAAAACAATTATAAAAAAAAGGTTATAGATCTATTTTAATTATTAAGTTAATAATAATATTTTATACTTTTAAGTATTATAAAATTATTTTACTTCTTAAAGAAATTATATATTTACTAATAAATTTATATATTAAATAATAACTAATATAATTAGAGTATTACTATTTATATAGAACTATTTTACTATTTATATAGATAATTTATAGTGGATTTCTTAAGGTACCTAGGCATCTCTGTTTTTCTGCCTATCTACTATAAAACACACTTGCCGCCGCCGCCGCCGCCTCCTCCTCGTAGAGGCTCTTAATACTCGCGAATTTAATTAAAAACACATTTTTATTAATTTTAAGAGTTATTACCCTTCTAGGCTTATAGCAGCTACTTTTCCTAGCCTATTTTACCTATTAGTAATAGTAGTATTATATCTATATAAATAATAAAATTAATCTATATAAATAGTAATACTCTATAATTAATATTATAATAAACTTAAAGACTTTTATTTAAATTAAGAAATATTAGTTTATAGTTTATTATATTTTTAATATATTAAAATAGTTTTTTTTAAACTAATTATATATTTTAGTAAAAAAGTAAATATAAACTTATAATAATAATAAATTATAAAAAGATATTTAATTAAAAATAGCTAAATAAATATATTAGACTTTTATAAGTTTTAATATATTATAAAATATTTATAAAGGGTTATTTTTTATATATTTTAATTATAAAACTTATTAATAAATTAATAAAAGAATACTTATAAAGTTTTATCTCTTTTAATAATAGCTTAATATAATAACTTTATAAAAGTATTAGGTTTTTTATATATTAATTATACTAAATATTAGAATCTAAGTAATAATAAACTAAACCTATATTTATTATTTTTTAACTATTAAATTAAGCTTTTTTAATTTTAATAATAATTACTTTATTTTTTTTATAATTAAAAGATTATTAATATAAATA
>JAAHCF010000648.1:0-21397 GCA_038367545.1 Beauveria asiatica | reverse complement strand
ATAAAATTTAATATTACTTTTTATAAATATTAAATATTAAATTATAATTTAAATATATATTAATATAAAAGTAAATTAAAAGAATTTATTATATACTTTTTTATTATTAAATTATAAAAAAAAATATTATTAAAGTAATTTTAATATAAAAATAATAAAATTTATTTTATATTTTTAATAATTTAATAAAAAATAAGATAATTATAAAATAAGTATATAAAAAAAAGTTAATATATATAAAAATAAGATTATAATTAAAGTTAAATAAAAATTAAGTTAAAAGAAAATTAAATAAAAAAAATATAAATTTTATTAATAAATTAAATTAAAATAAAAATTTTATTAAAACTTAAAAAAAGCTAATTAAACTAAATATTAATTTTATTATTAAAAAAAAAAAAATTAAGTTAAGTCTTTAATAATTATAATTAGTTTATTTTAAAGTTATAAGACTTTTAATCTTATTTAGCTCTAAACTAATAGTAATACCTTAAGTACTTTAAGAGCTATTAAGACCTAAAAAGAAGATATTAGTAATAAAGAGGTAAAGAAGGGGGTAAAGTAAAGGTAATATTATACTAAAAGGGGGGCTATAAGAAAGAGAATATAAGAGTAATAATATTAAAATACTAATAAAGATAGTAAAAGGTAATACTAAAGTAAAAGTAATATTAATAAATAATCTTAAGTAATAAAAGATAATATATAACTTTAAGAGTATTTTAAAAAGTAAAGGTTAATTAACTAAGATTAAAGGCTAATTAAAAGTAAAGGGGTTAATAAAAGTAATAAAGATAATAAAAATAAAAGTTAAGGTAAAGTTAAAAATAATAAAAATAATATTAATAATAATAAAAATAATAATAATAAAAATAGTTTTATTAATAATATAAACTTAATTTTAAGTTTTTTTAATAATAAAATTATTTATATTATAATAAACTTAAGTTATAATTAATATTAAAAGTTAAAAAATAAAATTAATTAAAACTATTTTTATTTTAAAATTAAAATATTTTTATAATTAAATTTAAATAATAATTATAATAAACTTAATTAAAACTAGTACTTATTATTATTAAAATTAAAATTAATTAAAAAATAAAGGAAATTTATATAAAAGTAATATTATTTTATTTATATATACTTAATATATAAACTAATACTAATTATACTTATTAGTAAATTAAACTTAAAATTAATTAAAGAATAATATATATATATAAGTTAAAAATAAGTTAATTTATTAGATATTTTTATTTAGTTAAAATAATAATTATAAAGAGTATTTTAAGAGTTACTTTATTTAAGCTTAAGGTTCTTTTAAAAAAAGAGCTTTTTATCCTTAAAAATCTTAAAGGTAATATAATAATAAAACTAACTTAATTAATAACTAAAATAAAATTAATAAGTAAATAGTTAATTATTATAATAATAATAAAAAAAGTAAAATAGTTAATTAAAACTAATTAAGTTAAGTTAAGATTAAGACTAATTTATATTAGACTAAAGAATAAAAAGTATTTATTTATTAATAATAATAATAATATAAAGCTTTTTATATATAATTAATTTAGATTTATAAATAAAGAATATTATAAGCTTAATTAGATAATATATAAAAATAATAAAGAATAAAGAAAAATAAAAAGAAAAGAAAATATATAATAATTATAATTATTAAAAAAAAAATTAAGAATTAAGGATTTAAGCTTTTTTTATTTTTACTAACTAGTTACTAATAATAATAAATTAGCTAAAGAAAATCTAATAAGTAATTATTAAATTAATTATACTATTAGTAAATTAAAATAAAATAATAACTAATAAAACCTTAATATAATTTTAGTTTATAAGTTATTAAGTATATTTATATATTATTTATAAAATAATAATAAATATAAATATAATAATAATAAATATATAAAAAAAAGTAATATTAACTAATTTATTTTAAAAATAAAAAGACTTTAAGTAAAAAGTAACTTAATCTTAAATAAATATTCTTTTTATTTTTAAATATTAATTAACTAAATTAACTAAATTAACTAAAAAAATAAAAATTAACTTCTTTTATATTTTTAAGATAATAATAATAATTAAAGTTATAAGTACTAATATATAAATATAACCTTAAGTTAAGCTTAAGAAAACTTATAACTTATATATTAAATAACTATTCTTTTCGAAGATATAATTAAAAAGAGGGGCCTTATAGGCTTTTATTAGAAGTTAATATAAGACTAAAGGTATTTATAAAAATAAAGGTTTTCCTCTAAAGACTTTAGTTTTTCTTTTACTTATAAATAATAATAAAACTAAATAAATATATAAGTCTAATTAGTATAATTTAATAATAATAATAATATAACTACTTACTTAATTAATAATTTATAATATAAGTTATAATATAATTACCTTATATATTTAAGAAAATAAAATATTACTAGATTTACTTTTATTTTTACTAATATAAAGCTTATTAATTAATATAAATATTATATTAATTATTTTATAAAATAATAAAAAAAATATCTTATATTTATTTAATTAAATAAAATACTTATCTCTTAAAAAGCTTTTATACTAATATAATTAACTTATTACTTTTATTTTTAAAAAAAACTATTATTAGATTATTATTATTTATAACTATACTTATATAGGTTAGTTATTTTCTAATAAACTAAAGTCTTAGTTACTTAATAAGATATTAAACTTCTTATATACTTAAAAATACTTTAAATATAAATATTATTTTATATATTTTAATAAAAAAAAAGAGAATATTATAAGCTAGTTTAAAAATATATATTTTATTATTAGTATTTATTTATAATACTTTATTATAAACTAATATTAATAAAATAGCTTTATTAAAGTTAATAATAAAATACTTTAAAATAAGCTTTTTTTTATTTTATATTAATTAAAGATTTTATAAAAGTTTTAACTAATAATAGCCTAGGCTTATATAATATTATAATAATATATTTTTATAAAATAAAATAATAAAATAATAACTTTATATAAATTATAATATAATAATAAACTAGATCTAAGCTATTTTAAGATTATTAATAGTTATAGTTAGTAAAAGATATTTTATAAAGTCTTAAAAATAATTTTTAAGATTATTTTATATATTTTTATTAATTATAAAAAATATATTAATTATATAATATTAAATACTAATTAACTAAATACTTTTATAATTATAAATAATATTATTTTTTATAAATAACTAAATTAATTATTTAAAGATTTTAAGTACTAACTTTTTTATTAACTTTAGATTTAATACTTACTATTTATTATAAATTTAAACTATTTACTAAATAATAAAAGTCTAAATTCTTTTTTAATAACTAATATTTTACTAATTAATAAGAGTCTTATAATTAAAAACTTATATTTATATTTAATAGTTAATAAAAGTACTAAAAATAGTAACTTTATTTTAACTATAAAAACTAATAAAACCCCTAAAAAGAATAATAAAGATAATACTTATAACTTTAAAGATAATAATAACTATATTAGTTAATTATATATAGACTTATTTAATATCTTATTATTTATTATTTAAATTATACTTTATTTTATATATATTATTAATATTCTTAATAAAAAGTTATAATTATTATTACTTTTATTTTTAATATAAAAAAATATTATTATTTAAATAAAATTACTTATTATATAAATATTTAAAAGAATACTAATTTACTTTATATTAGTATTATAATATAATAGTTATTTACTTTAGTTTTAAGTTAATAAAATTATAAAATTTACTCTCTTTAAAGATTTAATATATAATAAAAAGTTAATTATATATAAATAAGTAATTCTTTACTTTTATTAAAAATAATAGAAGATATTTATAAGTAATAAATTTACTTTTATTAAAAATAACTATATTACTATTATAATAAATAAACTTAAAAATAAAATAGTTTTTAAAAGTAAATAGGTTTATAAGATTAAAAGAAAAATAATTAACTAGTTTATTTAATATAAATCTTAATATATAATAAGAAATTATAATTAATATAAAAGACTTAATTATTATAAGACTTTTATAAGTATATTAAAAATTATAATATTATATTTATTATTAATAATAATAATAATATTAGACTTTAAAGTTAAATAAATATATATTAAAACCTTTTTTTTTATAAATTAATAAATATAAAGGTTTATATTAAAATACTAAAAAGTTATTATAAAAAGTATTTTAATAAAATATAAAAACTATTAAAATCTTTTTATAAACTAAAATAAATATTAAGAATTTAATATATAATACTTTATAAAATACTTTAAAAACTTAACTTTAAGTTATTATAACTTAATTATTCTTTTTTTATTTATAAAAATAGTTTTATTATTATTATTTATATTAATAACCTTTTAATTATAAAAAAAAATAAAATAATTATTATTAAAATTAAAAAAGCCTTATTTAATACTTATAAAATAATAAATATAAGCTTAATTAGTTATTACTTAAGTATTAATATTTATTATAATTAATATATAAGAACTTTAATATTCTTATAAAGTTATTATATAAAGGTATTATTAAAAGAAACTAGATTATTTAAGTACTTTCTTATTAATTTATTAATAAGTATTATAATTAAAAGTATAAAAAATAACTTTTTATAACCCCTTTATAATATATTAAAATTTATAATAATTTTATATATTTATTTAACTATTTTTACTTAAATATCTTTTTTATAATTAGTTATTATTATAAATTTATATTTACTTTTTTAATAAAATATATAACTAACTTAAAAATACTTTTTTAATATATTAAAAGTATAATAAACTATAAACTAATATTTATTAGCCTTAATAAAAGCCTTTAAACTTATTATAATATTAATTATATTAATTATTATTTTATATATAAATTTATTAATAAATATATAACTTTCTTAAAAAATAAAATAATTTAATAAAACTTAAAAATATAAAATATAATTACTTACTTAACTATTAAAATAAAATATATTTTTTAATATAATATTATTTAAAAAATAATTTAATTATAATAAATTTACTAAATTATTATAAAAATCTTTAAATAAAAACTAGTTTATATTAAAATTATTATTTAAATTAATAATATAAATACTATTATTTAAACTTTTAAAACTTATAAATACTCTTAAATAAAGTATATAAATATTTATTATTATTAATTTTATAATAAAAATACTTTTTACTAATTAACTATTATATCTATAGAGTTACTAGTTCTAACTAAGTAGGTATATATACTATATATACCTATATATAGCTATAAGTAGCTAGAATCTAGCTAGTACTAGTTAGTAAGAATTAAGCCTTTTATATACTACCTTTCTAACCTTAATTAAGACTAATAAGTAGTAATAATTATAGTGCTACCTAAAAAGTCCTGTATAACCTTAAATTTACCGCAAAATATATAGTTTTTAATAATTATTTATAAATTCTAAATTAATAAAAGAATATTATAAAAGATAAAACTAAATAATATTTTAGTAGCTTAATTATAATATAAATTTCTAAAAATAGTAATATTTTATATAAAAAGTTATAGTAGACTTATAGTGGGTTATAGTAAGTAGCCTTTTTTTAAAAAAGTAGAATCTTTACTTTTTTATTTATTAGAATTTAAAGAAAATAAATAAAAAAAATCTAAAGAGATAGAAATATAATATTTATAAAGATTTATCTAATTATATTTTTTATATTATTTTAAGTAGTATCTAGAATTTAAGAAGAATTATAAAAAACTATGTGTTTTGCGGGGAAATTAGGTTTTATATAGGACTTTTTTATAATGGCTATACTAATAATAAATATATAGCTACTAGGACTAGACTGTTATTTAGTCCCTAGGTTACGCCTATATTACTATTAAGAACTAATTCTAACTACTAAAATAAGAGTATTATTAGGGGTACTATTAGTACTAACTAAGTATAAGTACTACTCCTAAGCCTACTAAGTTAACTAAATTATTAGTATAATTATAACCTATAGTAACTATATAATACTAATACTACTTAGTTAATAGCTATACCTTTTACTAGGCTATATAGTAATTTTATCTACTAGCTATAAGCTTATTATAAGCTATAACCTTCCTTACCTTCTTCTTATATCTTTTTCTACCTTTCTTATACCTAATTCTAGTTATAAGCCTATTATAAAGCCTTAATTAACTATAATAGTATAAATATCTTTAAATATAATAGCTATATTAGTAAGATTAAAAGTATTATATATATAGTCTTTATAAGAAGAACTTCTTATTATAAAATTAGCTATTTTAATATCTTTAAGTACTCTATTATACTACTAAGTATAAACTATAAATAGCTTACTAGTTAAAGCTATAAGTAGCCTACTAGCTAATTTTTACTTATAGCTTATTAATCTCTATACTATTATATCTAAATCTATTAATTATTATATTAGGCCTTAAACTTAGCTATTATATTAATTAACTTAAATATATACTTTAGTTAAGGGACTAGATAATATAGTACTAGAAGGGTTAATTTTATACCCTAGAAGGTAATTATTATAACCTTAAGGGCTATAACTAAGACTAAGAGCTATAGATCTATAACCTTTATTACTAGGCCTAGGGGCTACTACTAGTATAGCGCTATACTAAGCTAAGACCGCCATTAGTATAGACCTTACACCTACTAGTAGCTAGCTAGCTAGCTAGCTAGTTAGCTAGCTAGTTAATCTCTACGCCTAGCTAGTTAATTCCTATACCTAGTTAAATAATTAATATACTTAATATAATCTCTATACTAGCTAGCTAGCTAGCTAGCTAGTTAATTCCTATAGCTAGCTAGCTAGTTACTAGCTAGATAATTAATATACTAGAATAGTTACTACTAACTACTAAGTAGTAAGTTATAATAGAGCTAGAAGACTAGATAGAGGAGTATTATTAGTAAATTAAATAGTTAATATATAACTACTTAGGGATATACTAGTAATAAAGATATTATCTTCTTTTCCTTAGTTAAGAGGTACTTATTATATTTATAGAGTTACTAGTTCTAACTAAATAAGTATATATACTATATATACTTATATATAGTTATAAGTAGCTAGAATCTAGCTAGTACTAGCTAGTAAGAATTAAGTCTTTTATATACTATCTTTTTAACCTTAATCAAGACTAATATTAACTTTTATTAAAGTCTTTAATACTAAAAATATAATAAATATAATAACTAAACTTTTATTAAAAAATACCTTTTATAAGTATAAATATAATTTAGGCTTATATTAAATATTATTTTAATTATAATTAATTAAAATTAAAAAACTTTTTATAAATTTTATAAGTAATTAAAAAAGAAGTTTTTATTAAATTATATTTATAAGTTATTTTTTATTTTTTATAAAATTTAATTATATATAGTTTTTTTACAAATAAACTTATAATTAATAAAGTAATATAATAATTAATTATAAGACTAAGACTTTAAGTAAGACTAATAGTTTAAAATTATATAAATATAAATAACTTACTTTATAATAAAAAAATATATAATAAGTAATACTAATAAAATACTTTACTTTTATTAGTAAGTAAAAGATACTAATACCCCCTTTTTTCTAAAAGTTCTATTTACCTTAATTCCTTATAATTAATATAAATTAAGTAAAAGTAATAATATAGAGCTTAGAGGAATAATCCTCTATTAACTATAGTATATATAACTTTTATACTAGTAGGCTTATTAGATAGAACTTTAATTTAATATAATTATATCTCTTATCCCTATATATAACCTAATAGTCTTATTAATAGGGTTCGCTTAGTAAATATAAACTACTGTGTAGACGGGGATACTTAGGGAAGACGTGATACCCACAATTAAAATGGCTGCTCCTTTACTTCTATCTTTTAGGATTAAATATATAGTCGTGTCGTGCCTTTTAGTAAAAGACTTATCTTCTCTTATTAAACCCTATAAAAGCTTTCACGAGTACCAGTCGTGCCTGTTTTACGCGGCACTTGTTAGGGCAGCATCAAGTGGCGATTTTACAATAGCCTAAGCGGCAGTTCAAGCATCTAGAGGCCAATGCCCTAATTTCTAGAGTTATTAATGCTTGCGGACGGACCCATTTAATGCTCGCCGCGGGTAGCGGGCACCTTACCATCATCTAGCTACTCCTTCAAAGCGGACTTAATATAAAAGATCTATTATCTTACTGCGGCTAGTCTGCATTCCACTATGCTATCCAAAGCGGTGGCATCCGCACCTGCATAGTCCTATTACAGGCAAACGCCAATCCTAACAAGACTGATTATCAGGGAACGTCTCCTCTCCAGATCGCAGCGCGCATGGACTGACTAACTATCATCGATACACAGCTCAAATACGGCGCGAATAACCAACGGGTCATTACGACCAGCTATATCAAGCTTACATAGTCAGAATTAACTTATTAAATATAGGAAAAAAAATTGAATGAAACTATTTATGGTTTCTAATACGGAACTAACGCACATCTTCCTTCATCGGTTTATCTACCGCTTTTTCTGCTTCATGCTCGGCTTCTTTCCTATTTCTTCCGTGCAGCCTCGACCTTGGGTTGTGCCTTTGCGAGCTCTTCAGCTTTTTTTATCTGCCATGATTTGACGTGCTCGAGAGGCTTTAAAAACGCCGCCTTTTTGAAGATGAAGTTTTGTTTGACTGTTACTCTTGCGACCCTAATTTTTGGGACCTCTTGAAGCTTTGAAGGCAGCTGTTAAGATGTGTGGCTTCAAGCCGCTTGAGGTGCTGACGGAATCCACCCCCCCCCCCAAACAACCACATGCATCTGAGGTAGCCCTCTGTTGTTGCACGTTGCATCTCTCCGCAACCGGGCTCTTGCATTTACAACACGTCGTCATGGTGCCATTTTTTTTCTATTTCCCGTGTGCGAGACAGGACCTTTGTGTTTGCTTGCGCCTGCAAGCGGTCGCACTTGGTCTTCTTTGTCCTTTTTACATAGCATGAGTCTGTGTCTCCATATACGACCATGGATCTATACTGTTGAATGATGGATTCTGCCAGTGCAAGGCACCATCTCCTGCCCGTAGTAACAGCTACAGAACACAAAGGAATGTAAATCCTTGAGTTGTTGTCTCCGAGAGAGCCGTATATGCTGTTTGCAGCCACCTTTCGGCCCACATCATAAGGAGGATTGCTCTTTCTGACCTGTCTCCTCTTGAACACAAATCCTCTCATTGCAGAGGCTAGTGCCATACTAGGGTGAGTATTCCATCAGATCCATCCCCTGAGTGATATGCTATGCGGATGTTGTCGTATCCTCTACGCCTCGGCTGTGAAGCGCTAATGCTCGGCCTCGAGGCAGACGCACCGCATGCGGCAAATGTAGCGCGGTAGGTCACAATCGTACTCTTAGAGTGGCTTGAAGCCACGATGCGTCGTCATCGTCGGCTGACCGTGTCTCTTCGGCCCCCCCTCGACTTCGTTAGCCAGGTGCGGGGTGTCGTCCTGGCCAGAGCAGGTATCTAGATAAACTGAATCTCGCTGTAGAGGACGACCGCGGCCTCAGTAAAGAATGCGTTATAGATGAGCAGGATGCTGATGTGCAGATCCTATTTAGGTCTTAGTTCCGGCACACCAGCGCCTAGATGGCGTGCACGCGGAGTGACCCTCCTGTATAAGTAGTGATAGATCTGGAGCCTCTCCTAGTAGAGGAGTACAAGATACGTACAACACCAATCGGTATACGCACAACGTGCTGCATACAAATTTGCGAGCACAGTTACCAGGGCCAGACAGGCGGGGGAAAAAACTTATTAATCAATTCTAGGCGCTACCAGCACACGAATTACTTACACCGGCCTTTAGCTCACGCTCGCCGGGCACCGCCGGCACCGTGTCGTTGGCTACAAAGTCCCAGCGTGCTTCTAATCCACAACATTGAAGGCAGGCATCGGTCCGCACACCACCTTATTGTACTGGACTAGTGTCTTTGCGCCAGGCACCGGCATTAGGCCAGCAATGGTCTTGCCGTAATAAGTGATGAATGTGCCCAAAGGTGGCGCATGGTCACGCAGGCGGTTCCATTGCTTTCGCGATATGAGATTATAAGATTTGCAAAATCGCGCTAGATAGGTTGGCCCATACCGCAGTCCCGCGGTGAATCAATCCATCAGGCAAGATACAGTTTTTGCCAAGCTAGATACGACACCTTCGCAGACGAACTCGATCGGAGCCATGCCTACGCTGATTTGTACTCGCAAGTCCAGATAAGGATTGACAAGACCTGGAGCAAAACATCCGGCAAAGGTATGGCCGAATTTATTCGGCGGCTCAAGCGGGATTGCGAAAAGGCGTATTCTGCATATATATTCTGCATATATGAGCGGCGGATGGTCGACCTGAAGCGGCAAATCCGAGCACTGCACAAAGTCCTTGCCGTCCTGAGCAGAACTATCAGCGCTACGCTTCACGAATCGGTTTAGCAGCACGAGCTCCTCTGTTGCCACCGCCCTCTCGTCCATGAATCGGTCAGACCTGGACATTGCCCCAACTGGCGGTGCCGTCACAACCACCGTTCAGACCCCAGCTCCCGCAACCAAAGCAAGCGCTCTGCCCGTCGCCGAAGACGCCCTCGGAAAGGTCAGAGAGCTTTAAGAAAAAATCAAACAGATTGAAAAATAGGCCGCCTCAGCGAACAAGCTCGAGGAGCGAATCTCTCAGGGCAAAATCCTAGTCGCAAACACCAATATGCAGAACCAAGTGAATAAGCTAGGAGAGCATACTGCCACCATCCTAAGCGGAGTCGCTAGTGTCATTAAAAAGAATCCGGTAATCGAAAAGGACCTTATAGACATCACAGTAAGGCACGATGGACTTAATCGCCGACACGAAAAGTTTCAAGTACAAGAATCAAGCGGAAATAAGAGACGCGTACAACGTATCAACCAATTCCGATATTCTTGCGAATAATACTTAACACCAAGCGCAGATAGCCGCCGAGGAAGCGCAAAAGAATTCGAAACGAATTCAGACTACTCAGGCAATGGTGGGAAAGAACCGTCAAAAGGCTTAATAAGCAGATGACGGATCTAACCATGAACCCGCTGCTGGATTTGCGCGAGTCGACAGTCCCAAAATCACTTCTGTCCCCAAGAGCGCTTCCGGTACCGTCGCCGACGAATTCGACACTCCCAGTCCCGTCACCGACAAATATAAAACTACCTACTTCATCACCAACAAATTCGACGCCATCAATATTGAAAGCGCCAAGTTCAGCCCGAGAAATAGATAAACAACGCCCGCGTAGTCGAAATCGACCCCGACTCCCATGACTCCTACCCAGCCCCGTCTAGTGCATTCGAAAACACCCCGACTAAGGTCATTCTGAGGTCAGGATTCACGCCTATCAACGGGCCGGCCAAAAAGGAGAATGGGCCTGCAGCCAACGCAACGAATAATAAGACCAAAAGCGTCTTTGACGTTGACGAGGACGACGTGGCCGGTGCCGCCCTGGGCAACATTTTCTACGTCAAGTAGACGACGTCGTCGTGACTCCGGTCTCAAGCAGCAGCAACAAAACCAGTGTACGGTGCACCATTAATACCACCTTTTGCATTGTTGCGCTTTGGCACTTAAGCACTTAAGCACTTAAATTTATAATTCGCTTTACCTTATACTATATTATACTAAAAATATAATATCTATTAATACCTATTTCTCTATAAGTATAGATATAATTAAATAGTTATTTATATATACTAAATTAGAATTAATATAGTTTTATTTTAATATATTTTATAACTAATAAAAAAGTATACTTATTAAGAAATAAATATTTAAAAATATTATATTTTTAATATAATATAATACTTTATATATATATAATATCTTTTATATTATTAGACTTTATTTATTTTATATAGATATTTATAATTATAAGGTATTATAAAGTATAAAAAATATAGTATTTATTAATATTTATTCTTTTATAAATATATATATAATTAAATAATTATTTATATATATTAATTAAGAATTAATTAAGCTTTATTTTAATATATTTTATAACTAATAAAGAGGTATATTTATTAAAAAATAAATATTTAAAGATATTATATTTTTAGTATTTTAGTAAAAAAAAAAGTCTTTTATAAAAATTAAATAAAAAACTACTAAAAAAAAGATATTCTTTAATATATACTAGGTTATAATATATATTAGAGGGTATTATATATATACTTACTTTATTTCCCTTTATATCTTAAGTATATACTCTTTATAAGTAATAATTAAAACTATAATACTAATTACTATTAGTTTACTAATAGTAGCCCCTTTTTTTATATAAAAATATTATTAATTACTTATTATAAATAGTAATTAAAGCTTTAAACTCTATAAAAAGTTAAAAAGATCTTATAATATTTATTTTTAATAATATCTAGTATTTAAATTTTACTTTAATTATAACTAAAAATAACTAATAATAATTTATATTAAAAATATAAGAGTTAATTTTAAAAAAAGGTTATTTATTAATATTTTATTATATAATACTTTATTATTATTATTTTAGTAAATTATAAGTATACTTTCTTATATAAAAACTTATAATAAGCTTAATAACTTCTTTTTATTTTTAAAGTATATATAAAAAGCTATATAAAAGTATTATACTTTATTACTAGTTAACTTATAAGTATTTAAATATAATATTTAAATATAAGTTAGTATATTTATTTTAGTTATTAAATATAATAATAATATTTTTATATTATAAAAGAACTATTATTTAAGTATATAATAATTATATACTTTAATATTTAATTAATTAGTTAAATAATATTAAGCTTATTTATCTTTTATAGTATAAATATATTTTTAAAGAAAATATAATAACTTTATTTAAATAAATAAAGAATTATATTTTCCTAAGCTATTAAGAATATTAATAATATTAATAAAAAATTAATTTAACTTAAATAAAGTTATATAAAATTATAAAGTTTTTATAAAAGTTATAAAACTAAAAATATACTCTTTTTAATTTCTTTATTTATAAGGATAATTTAAATAAAAATAATATTAATTAGTAAGTTTAGAATAAATAAGTTATTATTTATCTTAACTTTAAGAAAAAAGAATAATTTAATTACTTTAGCTAAAATAAGTTATTATTAAAAGTTAAGACTAAAATCTTAATAATTATTATTAAGAATTTTAAATTAATATTAATTTCTTTATATTTTTTTAATTTAGAAGATAATACTAATAATAATAATAAAAGAGGCTCCCTTATTATACTAATACTAATTAAGGCGCCCTTCTTATTACTATTACTACTACTAATTAAGCTTTTATAATTATAATTATTACTATTAATTAAAGTACTTTTATAATTACTATTACTATTACTAATTAAAGAGCTTTTATAATTACTAGAACTAGAACTAGAACTAGAACTAGTACTAGTACTAATACTAATACTAGCTTAATTAGCTTTAGCTTAATTAATACTAGCTTAACTAGTATTAGCTTAGCTAGAAGATAGCTTTACTTTATAGACTAAGTATATTTAAAAGTAATATTATATAAACTAAGCTATATTAATAGTCTCTTTAAAGTTAATTTAATTAAAGAAATTAGTTAATAACTAGTTATTAGAAAGTATAGTACTAGACTTAAAAAATATATTATTTTATAATAAAAACTCTTATTATTTTAATATTAAAATTATTTTTTTAAATATAAATTAATAATTAATATATATTATTCTAAACCCCTTTTTAATATAAATAAAATACTAAAAATAAGTTCTACTTAATTTATAATATATTACTAAATTTATTCTTAAAGAACTTAATAAGTCCTTATAAAAGACTAAGTATATAACTTATTAGAGTCTAATAATCTTAAATAGCTAAGCTCTTTAAGGGTATTATTATATTATTATTAAGTATTAGGTATTAAGAAGTCTTTAATATTAATACTCTTAAGTAATAGAAGTATATTATTAAGAGCCTTATTTATTATACTTTTAATAAAAATACCCTAATTTTATATAGTTATTATATAATAAATATTAATTAGTTTACTAATAACTAACTTTAGGTAATTTTTTTAGTATTAAATTTAATAAGAGTTTTAAATATTAATAAAAATACTAAATTTATCTTTTAAAATTAGGGTATATACTATATATAATATAACCTAGTTTATAAGATTATTTATTAGTACTATTAAAGATATAATATATATATATTATAAGTTAATTTAGTTAGTATTAATACTTACTTATTATTATATTATTTATAGGCTCTTACCTATACTAAATTATCTAGGTATAAAAGTGGGTCTAATATTAATTTCGGCTAACTAGAGGCCTATAGCTAGATATTCTAATACTAGTAGTTTTTCTTTCTTTAAGGCCTAAATTATTAAAAAAATATAATAAAATTAAGATTCCTCTAATATATATATCTAGTATATAGTTCTTCTATTCTATACTCTATCCTAGCTACTGTGTTAAGGAAATTAATAAGGTTAACGAGGTTAATGAGGTTAATAAGGTCCCTCTATCGCTTCTTCTGTCGCTTCTTATATCGCTAGATATGAGGGTATTGATGACGCTAGGAGTGTTAATAATTGCGAGGTCGTATCTCTATTGCCTCTGGCGGCTCTTATTTCTGTGCCTTGAGAGGCTCCCGGGGGATATTAACGGTCAGGGAATTAGCTTTGAGAGGCTTCGGCTCTTGTGCCTTGACGAGCTCTTGTTCTTGTGCCTTGGCGAGCTCTGTGACCTCTGGCGGCTCTGGAAAATTGGCTTTGACCGGCAGCGGCTCTGGCTCTCGTGCCTTGACGAGCTCTGGTTCCTCTGGCGGCTCTGGATCTCGTGCCTTGAGAGGCTCTTGGGGGGTATCAACGGCCAGGGGGTCAGCTTTGAGAGGCTCCGGTTCGTGTGCTGGCACGAGCTCTTGGGGGGTATCAATGGCCAGGGGCTTGGCTGCCTTGATTATCGGCGGCTCCAGAGCTCGTGGTGTATTAACGGCTCGAGGGTTAACTACCTCAACGACCTCTACGACCTCCAGTCGCTCGGCTTTGATGAATAGCGGCTCCAGATCTCGTGCCCCAAGAGGCTCTGGTTCTTGTGCTTTGACGAGCTCCTGGCGGTTGATAGTTAAGGGTTTAATGTCATCCCACGCGGGCATTATATCTTAATAAGCGAGGTCAAATAGGGCCTTAGTAACCGGGTATCCTGGCTACCTGGTGATAAAGATTCTGTGGTTACGAAGCCAGTCCCGGAACTATTAAAGGACTTATTAATTAGCCTTCTTAAAGGCCTCTAGGGTCTAGAACTTAAAGTCCTTAATATAGTAGATAAATATGCCTCCTAGGTCTATATCCTCCTAGGCTTTAATAAAGTTAATAATAGTATTATATATTTAGATAGGGGTGGCGGTGGTAGAGCTAATCTTAGGGGCCGTTACGTTTTACTAGTTATCTGATATGTATTTTGCGTACTTGGCGAGGTGCTCTGGAAGAGGCTGGCGGAGGCGGAGAGGCATATTAACGAGGCGGGCTTGACGAGGCGGGCTTGACGAGGCGGGCTTGACGAGGCGGGCTTGACGAGGCGGGGTTAACGAGGGATCTCGAGGGTCAGGCTTAACGAGGAGGGCTCGAGGAGGGTAAAGACGTCCTAGTCAAAGGGTCCTTCTGTGGCGGGCGGAATTTATCGTGATAGAGTGAAATAATTAAGTCCTTTAGGAATTAGTAGTAGAATACTAGATCTTTCTTAGAATAAATTTATATTTAAGAAAATTCTTTAAAATTAGTATATTTTATAATAGCTAGATCCTCTAAATTATCTTATTTAGAAATATAAGGGGTTTTACTTTTAAGTAAAAGACTATCTCTTCTATTAGTACCTAACAATTTATAATTATTATAACTACTAATTAGTATTAGTCTTATTAAGAATATAATATATATATATTATAAGTTAATTTAGTTAGTATTAATACTTACTTATTATTATATTATTTATAGGCTCTTATCTATAGTAAATTATTTAGGTATAAAAGTAGGTTTAATATTAATTTAGATTAATTAGAGGCCTATAGCTAAATATTCTAATATTATTCTTAATAAAAAGAGTTATTTTAAAGAGCTTATAGAAAAAGTAAATTTATTAATTAGAAGTACTATTCTAGAGCTATAACTACTATAACTTAATATAAATATTTAATATACTTTTATTATATATATAATATAATTTAATATAATTACCTTAGTAATATTTATAAGAACTCTTATAAATATCTATATACTAGAGCTTTATTAATACTACCTTAATAAAAAGTACTTATATTATTACCTAAAGAGATATTTCTTATTTATAATCTAACCTTATAAAATATAATTATATACTAAGGTATTTAATAGTTTATAAATACTACTTAAGGGTTAATAGTATTATAATTATTAAATAGTTAATAAAGAACTAAATAATAGCTTAAGAATATATATTAATATAAGTATATATTTAGTACTTAAATTAAGATAATTTTTTATATTTATTAAAGTACTTTAGAAAATTTAGTCTTAGTACTAAGAAATTATAATAATAGTAAGTATTCTTAACCTATTAATAATTAACTTCTTTTAAAAAAGTCTTTTAATAATAATTATAAAGCTAATTCTTTAATACTAAAATATACTCTTTTATTTATATATAGTTATATAAATAACCTTATTAAAAATTAAGTATTAATAAGGCTTTTTAAAGGTCTTTATAAATAAACTTAATTACTTAATTAAAGGCTTTTTTTTATTTATTAAGATTTATATATTATTTTTTTAAATTAGTATTAAGCTATAAATATTATATAACTCTCTTAAAAATATTAATTTAATTATAAGTTAAAAGATCTTAAGTAATAGATTTATTATTATACTTATATATATAAAAATAAAATTAAATTTACTTAAGTAACTACTTATACTTATTATCTTTTAAAAGACTTTATTATATAACCTTTTATTATAAAATATAATAATTAACTTTTAGCTATTAGTAAGTTATAAATAGTAAATTTAATTTCTTTAATATCTTATAAAGTAAAGTATAAGTATAATAAAAAAAGATAATATCCTTATAAAGACTTTTAAAAATAGTATTTAAGCTTAGTTTTTAATACTAAATTTATTATTAAAAGGTATAAATATTAATTAATTAACCTTTTTTATTATAAAAATATAACTAAATAAAGCTATATATTTTAATAATAGAGATCTTTTTTTAAAGCTTTATTAAAATAAACTTATATATAAACTCTAAATTAATAATTAGTTAAACTATAATAGTAATATAAGAATTCCTTATCTTTAATAAAGTTAGTATATATATTAGTATATATATTAGTTTTTATTAAATATAAAAGAATTAAGTATAATTATAAAAAAGAATTAGATATATAAAGAAATTAAATATATAAAGGAATTAGATATTATTATAAAGAGAAATTAGGTATTATAAATAACTTCTTTATTACCTTAGTAATTTATAATATTAATTAATTATAATAATACTTAAAAATACTAAAAATATATATTATAAGATAGCTCTTTATATAATAAAATAACTTATTTATTTAGTATCTAAGAATATCCTTAAAAGAAAAATTATATAATAAAGTAAAAAGTATATATATTTTTTTTACTTTATTATATTATATACTTAACTTAACTTATAAGTTTAAACTTAAGTATAATTAACTTATTAAATTTATTATTATTTAATTTATCCTCTTAATAAAACTTCTAAAGTATTTAATTTATAATATAACTATATATTCTTATTAGGCTTAGTTATATTATAGTATTTAAGAAATAATATTAGGTAAAGGTTATTAAATATATATACTAAATAGTTATAAGTATTAAAGGGGGGATTAAGAAATTTTTTTTTTATCTTATATTTAAATAAAAGAATTAAAAAATAAAGTTATTATAATTATTACTAAGGGAGAAACGGCTAAAATATATAAAGTATTTACTACTACCTATAAGGCTATTTAACTAGTTTATAGTACTAATAAAAATATAGTTCCTCTAGGGGTATTATATATATATAAAATATTTATTAACTCCTAATTAGGAGGTTAATATTATAAAAAAAGTATAGTATTAAATAAGGGCTTAAATAATTAGTAGTATTACTACTTATTAAATTATTAAAGGCTTTATATTTAATAAAGATATTATTAAAGACTAAGGAAGGCTATATAAAGCTCTTAATTATAAGATATATAATAAAAATTAAATATAAAAAAAGTAAAAAAGTTATTTTTAAAAACTATAAAAGGCCTTTATCCTTTTATACTATTCTTTATAAGTAAACCTTAAAGATAGTTAAATTTAATTAATATAATCCTCCTTATATAATAAGAAAAAAAAAAATAAATAGTTATAAAATAATAATAAGTCTTATATAAATAATCCCTTTTATTTTTTTAACTTAAAATAAATACTTAAATACTTAATAATAAAAATAAATAATAAATTTTTCCTTTTAAATTTATATACTAATTAATCTATTCCTCCTTAGCTTCTAATAAAGCTTATAAATAAATCTAACTTTACTTTAAAGCTTAACTCCTCCTTTCCCTTTATAGCCTTATCTCTAATAACTTATCTATTAGTAGTAGCTTTATTAATAGTAGCTTAGCTTTTAATAATAGCTATTTTAATAATAGCTTAGTTATTAGTAATAGCTTATTCCCTAGTAATAGCTTTCTTAATAATAGCTTATAACTTTATAGCCTTCTTAAGCTTTTTAGTATACTTAATTAACTATTCCTTAGTAATTTATAAAGCCTTCTTTATATTAGTAGCTTTAGAATCTACTTAAGTCTCTAGTTATAATACTAGGGTCTTAGCTATAAATAGGTATATAGTTTAATATATAGTAATAGCTTTATAGACTCTAGTCTATATACTAGTAGTAATTAGACTATTTAAGATAAAAGGGATTAGGGATTCTTTTAAGGTAATATTATATAAAGCCTTTACTAGTTATACTTATACTATATCTCCTTCTAATAACTAGATAGTCTTAATAAGTATAGTTTTTAATAAGCTTATCTTCTTTTTACTTAGCTAAAGTACTAAAATATACCTAGTATAAGATAAAGTTTATTTTCCTTAGTTCTAAAGCTAATATATATATTAAAGATATAATATAAAGTTATTAATACTAAGACTTAAGTTAAATATAATATTAACTAGTCTTAGGCTATTTATATATATAAGCTATTTATAAATTAACTTATTTTAATCTTTAATAATACTTAAAGCTTATATATCTTTATTAGTATTTTATTTTATAATTATAGCTTTTTTAATTACCTTCTTAAGCTCTTTTAAGATTAGTAATCTTTATATAATCTAAGTATTTTTTAACTTATAAATAGCCTAATCCTTTATAATAAAGACTTATTATAAGGTTATAGAATATTAGAAGACTTAAGATATTATTAATAGAGTAAACTCTTAAGTAGTTAAGAAAAGTTATTAATAAGTATTTAGTATTCTAATAATTATAGATTCTTTACTTAGTAGCTACTTTAACCTCTAATCTAGAGGTCCTATCTTCTTTAACTAGACTAAAGGGCTCTTAAGGGTATTAAGGCTTAAAGGGTTTACTAGCTTAAAACTCTACTTACTTTAGTTAGTACTTTATATAATTATAGAGTCTTATATAAAACCTAGGCTTATTATTTAGTTATTAAAACTAGTAGATTTATATCTTAAATATATAACTTTTTTATTTTATAACTAGTCTTAATCTAAAAGACTTTTTATAAGACTAAGTCCCTTTACCTAAGGCATTTAAAGATTAGGGTATTATAAGTATTTACTTATATTTATAATATTAAAGAATAAAATACTCTTTATTTCCTTAAGATAAATAAATATAAACTCCTAAAGACCTTTAGTAAACTTTAAGTTTAGTAAAGGATAGTACTATTCTTCTTAATTATTTATAAAAAATATACTAATCTAATCTTTTAAAAGCTTTTTACTTATTTTATATAAAACTAAACTACTAAATATAAATAACTTAATTAACTTTAACTTATAAAGCTTATTTAGGCTATTACTAATAAATCTAAGTTAGTAAGTTTATAAAAATAACTTTTTAATTTTTAACTTATTAATTAGTATATAATATAAAATATTTACTTAGAAATTTTTATTTAAGACTTAAGTTAAGTATAGTTTATCTTAGTTTATTTAGTATAGCTTAAAGAGGTCTAGATTATAAGGTTCTTAAATAGTAGATTATATAAGGCTATTTATAAATAAGTTAATTAGCTTATTTAACTATTTCTTCCCCTATATCTTACTTATTAGCTCTAATAAAGTATTACTAATATAGTCTTATAATAATAGTATAATATTATAGACCCTTAAATAGCTATAAGATTACTTATTCCCTTAATTACTAATATTAAGGGTAAATATAAGGAAATTATAAGGGAGTTATATATTAATAAACTATTAGTAAAATATAAAAACTATAGCTTTTATTTTTATATTTTTTCTTTTTAAAATAAAGTTAAAGATTTATAGAACTTTTAATCTCTTATTAAATATTATAATAACCTAGTACCTCCCTTTATTAAGGTTCTAGTAACTTATAAAGTTAGCTAAGTTAACCTAGAACCTATAGCCTAATAAACCTTACTTATAATATAGTTTATCCTTAATTAAGCTTTTAAAAGGTAATACTCCTTTTATAAACTCTTAATCTTATTTTATTTTATTTTTAGGTTTATTAAGCTTATATATAAATAATTAAAGATAGTCTTTAATTAAAAATTTAGTAAAAATAACTATAATAACTTTTTCTAATTCTTAAATAATAATCTTTAGTATAACTAAAAATAAAATACTTTTAGTTTATTTATATTTTAAGAGTATACTATAAAACTTAAAGTATAATATAAGATAATCTTCTTAAGCTTCCTCTTTAATTATAAAGTAGTTTAGTATATAGTAAAAGCTTTTTTAAATATCTTAAAAGAGAGGATCTTTTTAATTAAGGGGCTAAATAAGTTCTTTTTTTAGTTAAGTAGACTTTAGATAAAAAATTAGTAGGTATTATAAGTAAGATTTAGTAATAAGTAAGTTAACTTACTCTTTTTCTTTAAGAAAATAATATAAATAATTACTATCTTTTCTTTTAACTTTAAAATAAAATAATATAATTATTTTAATAAAAAAAATAAAAAATAAAAAAGAAAATAATAATAAAAATATTTATATAATAAAGTAAAAAATTAAAAATTAAG
>JAAHCF010000647.1:0-21400 GCA_038367545.1 Beauveria asiatica | reverse complement strand
CCTGCCCTTCCCCCTTCCCCCCCTTCCCTCGCCCCCCCCCCCCCCCCCCCCTTACACGTTCTTTCTTTTCTCCCAAGCTCTCCGAGGCTCTTCGCACAGAGCTTTCAGTCTTGCCTTTTGCACTCATTCCTGCTTGAAGCTGACAATACCTACTAGCGCCGAGTAAGGAAGATTCCCTTGTCGTAATTGAAACTTGCCTGCTTCGGGAACCCATGCTGAGAGCGACAATGCCTCTCAGCCACGTCTTTCACCGCCAAAGGATCGGGCACAAGTGCATCTTGAAGCACCACGGCGTGAGGCTCGGCGGGTGGACGACGGGTTGATAGGGCAGTGATCGGCCGGATACAGTGGCCGGAACTGTAACCCGTAGCACATATTCCCTCCAGCTTAGCCGTCGATGGCTGCATCCTGCAGCGGAAAAGATTCGGCTTCTGTGGACCATCTGATGCACCTCGACCCATCTCCTGTCACCATTGTAACCCGTCAGCAATGGCTTGACTACTAGATCTGACAGCCAAATTGGCCATGGTATCAATGGTGCACCGTACATGGTTCTGCCTCGATATATTTTCTCGTATCATTGCAAGATGAACGTTTCATGTATCCTCGCCGCGACATCTTCTGCAGAACCTACATTGTTTCCTCAGGAGACTACCGAGCAGCGACAAAGAGTAGCGACAAAGTAGTTGACGAAACCACAAACCGCCGCCAGCCGCTGCCGTCTTGCACCCTCACCCACGGCGGCCACACAAACCGCCACCACAGCCCTCCATCTAGAGGACTACGGCTCCTCCAACACATCTGCGCCCGGTCAACACCGCGCACCGAAGCCGCCCGCAATGTCACACGGCATAAATCGACAACCACCCGCCGACGCGGCGCACACCCAGCCCCCCGCCAACGTAGACGACGACGACAACGACGACGCCGCCATCATCGAAGCGTCTCGCGCGCCAGACCAAGAATGCCCCGACGGCGGCTACGGCTGGATCATTGTCCCCAGCGGCGCCATGCTCGGCATGTGTCACCATCGGTCTGGGCGGGCGTCCTGGCCATCTTCTCGGCGGCCGAAGCAGCAAGAAGAAGCAGCAGCGTAGCGTCGTCGCCAGTCTCCTTGTCACGTTTGGGCTTGATCGCCGGCGCCGGCGGGAGCTGCGGCTTTTGCAGTCGTGGCCGCCGTTCCCGCGCAGTACCTTGACACCCGCACGCGGCCTTGCCAACGGTCTCATCTTTTGCGGGAAGTGGATTCGGCGGCGCGACGAATAGTTTCTTCATGGATGCCCTGATTCGCCACGTCGGCATGGCCTGGGCTTTTCGTGTGCTTGGCTTGGTGACCATGGGGACTGGTGTATTTTCCGGGTGGTTCATGACTGAGCGGACAAAGATTCCCGACAAGCGATTTATTGACATGTAAGCTGCTGGCCCGTCTCGCAATCTCTGACTCCTCTTGCCGTCTTTTGCGTCCTCAATGGTGCCTCAAACAGTGGCTTCTTCTCTTGCACCCCTACCGTCGCCACCGGTATCTTTGGTAGCCAGCGTGTAAGTGTCGTCATGGGCATGATTATGACTGCTTGGGCCGGAGGCTATCTGTTGGTATGATTTCTTTCCACTGGCCAACTTGGACCTGTGACTCAGTCTAACAAGTAAACACAGTGCTTTCCCATTGCTGGTTACCTACTTCAAGCCTTTGGTGGAGCAGACGGTGGCCTAAAAGCGTACCGTCCCGCCATGTTCTCCGCCGGCGGCCCTGCCTCGATCTCAGCGATTTTATTGGCCATTGTCCGTTTCCGCCTTGACAAACAGATTCTTGCGGCTGTATAGTTGGCTGTTTCTGATAACGTGGAATGTTTCACGGCTATCAAATGAAAAGACTTCACTTCATGTCCCCTAATTTACATTGAGTGGGTTTCAGGCCTCGATTACAGAACCGAGTCTACCTATGAATCCTGAAACACCACTAATGTTGAATACCAGCGACGTATTGATGATGCTTTTATCAAAAGGTTTATCGGTTTCGAGTATTGACAGAGACACTTGACCGAGGCACAATATATGGAAGACAAAGAGCAATCGCACCATCGTGAGAGCAGCGGCTTAGTGATAGTTGCCTTTTTTTTCCTACGAGCCCCTCTTTACGGCTCTCACTTTCCTGCCTGCCCATGCGCTTGTAAACGCTTCTAGAATCAGCATCAATGTCAAAGCCGGTCAGAGGCTTTCAGTCCTTCACCTGTGGTGCCAACTGATGACGTATTTCTAATGCGAAAAGGGTTTATACGAAATCGACGAATATTTCTGTCTAATCAATCATACTAATTCATTATTTATAGTAAAAGAAAACGAGACTCGAAAAAGGCGTCACTTTGTTAAAAACATAGAAAGCAGATGCCATCAAATAAAGCAGCATCATATTGACCACCCGTCGTGAAATCGTTACTCATAGAGCATAGCATGTGAATCATTCTCTTCGTTTCCGTCTTCTCCTCCCCTCGTCACGATCTTCGTCTCCGCCACTGTCCAATCGCATGTGTTGTCCTTGACTGTTAGGAGTGGCCCCGAGCGCCCCCTCGCTCAGTACCTCTCCGAGAACCTGCATCCAGCTTCCGCGGCCATCCAACGCATTCGTTACACCATGAGCCAGTCGCTCCACAACCTCTTTATTAGTACCGCCTACATGCCACGCTCCCTGCACGTTGAAATTGCCTGGCCGCTGCGATTGACGACGAAACGCGCCAGACCGACTTGTCCACCGGTCGTGACTAGCCGATCGTCCGTCTAGTCGCCGGCCTTCCGAATCAAACCGGTCAGGTAGGTTTTGGATTTCCTCCTCAGAGTCGGATTCATGACCACGGCGACCATCGCCCACACGATCGTGCGTAGTGTCTGACAAGCGGCGCTGGTGAGCAACGCGTCCGTCTTGATTGCCTGGAGCAGAGTACTCTTCTTGCGTAAGAGTATCTCCATTGGCAGCCTCTTCTTGCTGTCGTCGGTGCATTTCCATCGTATGCGTGCTTTTGGGGGACATGGGGATAAAAGTCACAGACTTTGGCGCTGCATGCGTCTTCTTCGGACCAGTCTCAGACGGCGAGTTGTTTATTGCGGCTGCTAAAAGTCAGAATGAACATCTTCTTTTTGTGTTGACAAGCTCAGCTGGAACCAACGCACCCTCTGAACTAGGTTTTGCATTGTCTGGAGTTTGGGTATTGGTACTCACATATTCTGGCGGCGGATGAGGTCCGGCAGTCGGACCCGGAGGGGGACCACTTGGAGGCGGGCCAGGAGGACCCGGGGGCCCGAGTGGCCCAGGCGGATATCCAGTCATCGGACCAGGAACGGGTGCCGGAGGTGGGCCGGGTGGTGGCGGAGGCGCGTAACCCATGTAGTCCTGAGGTACGTAGGGTTGATACTCATGCGACTGAGCCGCGGCTGGATTATTGTACGGATTGTAGTCCCCGGGCCCTCCAGCAGCCGGGGTGGTGGGATACGGTGGATAATAGGCGCCCCCGGAGGCATGTAGAGGTGAGGAAGGTCTGTCATCACGGCGGTCATAACCGTCATCATAATCTGTAAACAGTTAGTGAATTCTGGCATAATGCGTGTTGCAGTGCTAACCATCTCGTGACCGCTGTCGCTCCCCACTCCTGCGCTCGCGCTTCTCGCGGTCCTTCTTGTCCTTGTACTCTTTTATGCCGAAAGCCGCTGCGCTCGCGGAAGCCATGTTTCGCAGGCGGCTTCGACTTCTCTTGCGTCCGTCATCGGAACCAGACGAAGAGTCGTCGCGCTCTCGTCGCGCGCTTCGGCGCCTCCTGCTAGGGCGATCGTCGTCGGACTCGTAGCCTCGTCGGGCAGGAGGGATATCCCCATCACCGTACTCAACTAAGCCTAGCTCTCTATCAGCCCCAGCATCGGAATGGAGGGATCGGGCCATCGACCTGCTGCGGCTATGACTTTTGCCCCGCCGGTTATAGTAACGGTCATCTTCATCGCTCACTGCGCGGGAACGGGAGCGCTCCCGCTCCTTCTTTTCTTGGTGATCCTTGTATAACTTGCCGGCGACTCCGGCGGCAGCGGCAGCACCAGCAATTTTGGCACCGGTGCGGAGACGGGACTTGCTACGGGAGCGCTCGTCACCGCCACGAGACTTGGACCTGTTGTGCAGGTGGCGCAGGACGCCGGCGGTAGCCGCAGTACCCAAGGCAGCCTTGGCTATTCTTGACATGCTTCTGCGGCGGCTCGGAGCACGAGTGGATCGCGAGCGAGAGCGTGAGTCGTGGTAGCTGTCGGATGCGTAGCCACGGGTACGACTGCGACCTCGGTGGGCTTCTTCCTTTTCAACCTTGTTGGCTTGAAAGTACTTGGCAGCGCCGGCAGCCGCAAGAGCGACGGCAGCAATGCCAAATCCGGTCTTGATTCGGGAATGGTGATTGGGAGACTCATCGCGGTCACCCCAGCGTTCTTCATAGGCACTATGCGCTCTCTTGAGTGCTTCGGTACCGAGGGCGCCGAGGGCAGCACCCGCTAGAACTTTGCGGCCTCGGTTCTCGGGAAGATCACCATACTCATCGCGTTTACTCTGGAGCAATGCAGTGACACCAGCACCGGCGAGAGCACCTTCGGCGAGGTGGAGTTTGTGATGATCAGAGCCCTTGCTGCGACTGCGGGAGCGGCTTCGACTTGGGCGACGACGAGAGCGGGATCTGCGACGGCGACCGTTGGAGACGTAATAGTCTTCATCCTCGCTGTAGTACTCCTCCCGACGACGGTCGTCATATCTAGCCATAGCCCAGTCACGGTCACGGGCATAGGGATCTCGACGGTAGTAAGGGTCTCGAGGATCGCCGCGATATGGCCCAACGGGGCCAGGACCGAACTCGCGGCGCTCATGTCTGTAATAGTAGTCATCTTCATAAGGGCCACGACGGACAAATTCGCGGTCGACGTCACGCTCTCTGGAGAGAATCATGGGGCCAGATTCAACGCGTTCGTGGCGGCCGTAAAAGAGAGGCTGCGATGCAGGAGGCTCCTGGACAGGCGGCGGCTGGCGGACGGGAGGTGGTGCTGGCACGACTGGGGCGTAATACTCGGTCTCCTTGCGATATCGCTCGATATCATGGCCGCGGGAGTCTTCAAAGGACTCGTCGACCCGTCTCTCGACACGGATATCATCAGGCCGGGAGCGACGGTCCCAATCACGGTCGGATTCCATGACGGCGCGATTGCGCTCTGCGGGGTCAAAGTTGGATCGAGGACGGTCGACAAGGTCGTTGGATATTCTACGAGTGCCTGAGAAGCGAGAGCGGGTATCGTCCTCGACTTCTATACGATCGAAACGGTCGGCGTTTTTGGAAGGGCCGACTTTGTAGCGCGTAACAGTGGTACTGCTTCGTACGGGTCCACGATCCTCATCTTCCTCCTCTCGGTAGGTTCGGGTCGACCTATAAACGTCGCCCATGGCTTCGGTGTAATGGTGTGTGGTCGGCAACGGCAAAAGATGCAAGTTTATGCGGCTTTTTTTGTATATCTGCGTGTGTGTGTGTGTGCGTCTGCCAAGTTTCGAGTATCTTGCTATGTGCGACAAGAATGACGAAATGAAGAAGAAGCCGAGAAAGTAAAAACTGAGAGGCCAGAGGGGGATAATAATAATAAGAGTGGCTGGGTTGGCAAGTCTGATGGGTGGGTGGAAACAACGGGCTTGGGCGCGGGGCTCCTATTTGCTGCAACAGAACAGGTGAGCAGCCGGCACGGGCGTGGATGCTGATGGAGGCTGATGGAGGTTGCTGGACGGTTGCGGATGGGATGGAGGGGCCTGACTGAACTAGACTACTCGGTAGCTGAGAGCATGACAAGCGGCGTGATGCACGAGGTGAAACAGGCTGAATGTGTGAAGCTTTGCAGTGGTGTGGTGTCATTGCGGCCATGGCAGCGAGGCACTGTCGACGGTCCATCTGACGCGGGGCCCAAGTCATTCATCAGGGAGAAGTCGAGGACGTCTTCGGTATTCGGATTAAGGGTGTCGATCACGAGGCCAGTGGTTGGATGTTCATGCACGAATAGACAGTAGAGTAGGGCCAACGGGCTACCCGTTGCTGTGCGTCATGCTGTGCGGGGTGGCTTGATGGCAATTCAGGCTTTTGAATTTCGAATATATCTATCGGCCTTGCTTGGCTGGCCGCCTTTGTTGCCTTTGTTGCTTCTTTGCCCCTCTTCTCTTACTTTTGGCGGGCCGAAGCGGAATCGCCTCCCCCACCACGCCATTATCAGCAGTCAGTGCTCAACACATCTAGAAGTAGATATTCTGCACATTTGTTGGAGAGTTTTCTTTGGGTAGAAAAAAAATCAGAAACACATGTGCAAGTGCAGTAGCAGCTCAGGGTGCCACAGCTGCCGCTGCCGCCCGCGTTGGCTGAACAAGCATGCGCCATTAGGTACTGCCGCATGTCGCGGTGGCATGTGTGACGTCGGAGCGACCCAAGAAGTACGTACCGCTGGCCAAGATGTCGAAAGGGTAGATTAGCCATGGTAGCACCGTAAGTATAGAATGAGGCATTCGACATGGAACGATTGACAAAAAACGAAGAGAAAGCTTAATTAAGTAGAATCAAGTCCAAATTGAAACCAGGCAACAAACTCACTTGCTTGCTCAACACAAACATAACCCGTACCTACTTGCTGGATAGGTACGTAGCCAGGAACGGCACCAGGCAATCTATCTTAGCGTCTCACAGCGCTGTTGGCTGTTATTAGGCACCGAGATTCAGCGGCTGAACCACTGTGCCGGACGCCGCTCAGCCACAGTGGGCGCAGCAGCCCCAAAAATCATCTCAGCCTGCGCAACCTTGCTTGGCCAGAAAGAACAACTGTTCGCAAAGAAATCACATTTCTTCGACGGGCACCACACAACATAGTATTTTTCAGCCCCTCGTCCAGGTAGTGACAAATGCGTCTCGCAATGGCTTGCGACGGGTATTACCTTCATATCAGGTAGTGACTTGTTCCGCCAAGTACTGTCACACCAGAATTAAACCAGCAGGTACCTGGAGCCGCGCTTGTCTCAATCAGGCTAAAGGCTAGGGACCGCTGGGTGTCAAAGGTGTCCTCTACCACTACCGGGAGCTCGAGGGCCGATCTGATATCTCGACTTTCTTTCCACGACCACACTTTCGCATATCTATTGTTTCGATCCCCCAAGCCATCTCTTGGCTCCGACATTGGAATACTCACGGTATAATTACGATCAGTGCTCGGCTAAACGACTGTCCACGCATTGGTTATGAATTAGCCTGCTACCTAGGTGTCGCATCCTCCTTCTACCACACACCTCGAATTTCATCGCTCTCCCACGCACTTTTGGCCTGCAGAGCCAGCGATTGCCAGCCATGAACGGTTTCGAAAAGCATGGTTTCAATGAAGACAACTTTGGTGCCAAGGGTAGCGTTGTCAGCGCCTTTGATGCCTTTCGTACGGCCCGCCACCTGCACTGTCCTATACCATGCACATTGGTTTTGCTAACGGAATGCGCGCGCAGCCAAATCTAAACCCGAATACGTGACTCGCACCGCGGGCGGCGGCAAATGGACCGTCGCAATGATCTTCATCTCCCTTGTCCTCATGGGCTCCGAGGTGGCCCGCTGGTGGCGCGGCGAAGAGACGCACAACTTTGCCGTCGAAAAGGGAATCTCCCACGAGATGCAAATCAACCTCGACATTGTCGTCAACATGCTCTGCGCCGACCTCCACATCAACGTCCAGGATGCCTCGGGTGACCGAATCCTCGCCTCCTCCATGCTGCACCGCGACCCGACCAAGTGGTCCACGTGGGTGGACAAGGGCGTCCACAAGCTCGGCCACGATGCCAACGGCCGCGTCAACACCGGCGAGGGCTGGACGAGCCTCGCCAACAACGACGAGGGCTTTGGAGAGGAGCACGTTCATGACATTGTCGCTCTCGGAAAGAAGCGCGCCAAATGGAGCAAGACCCCGCGCTTCTGGGGCACTGCTGACAGCTGTCGCATCTACGGCTCCCTCGACCTCAACAAGGTTCAGGGCGACTTCCACATCACTGCCAGAGGACACGGCTACATGGAATTTGGCCAGCATCTGGACCATGATAGTAAGTGAAAGCTTCACCTCGTTTCTTGACCGCGACCAACATTTTGGCACAGAGTTCAACTTTTCCCACGTCATCTCCGAGCTCTCCTACGGCGCCTTTTATCCCTCCCTCGTCAACCCTCTCGACCGCACCGTCAACGTCGCCGCCGCCAACTTTCACAGGTTCCAGTACTACCTCTCAGTCGTCCCCACCGTCTACAGCGTCGGCCGCAGCACAATCCAGACCAACCAGTACGCCGTCACCGAGCAGAGCAAGGAAATTGACGAGCACTCCGACGTGCCCGGCATCTTTGTCAAGTACGACATTGAACCCATCCTGCTTGCCGTCCACGAGTCCCGCGACAGCTTCCTCGTTTTCCTCCTCAAGCTCATCAACGTCGTCAGCGGTGTGCTCGTTGCCGGCCACTGGGGCTATACCCTCTCCGAGTGGTTCGTCGAGGTGATTGGCAAGAGGCGCCGCACCAGTGGCGGCGAGGGTGTCCTCGGCACAAAGGGCGGCTACGATGACTAGATGGTGGTTGGATTGGGAATGGAATAAACAAGAGCAAAATTGATTTTCAGGTGGAATTATTACCGGCGTTTTTTTTTTTTTTGGTGTGGCAATGCATAAACACGTTTGGCTGATGTGGCAGAGGGTGGACTTGTACATACTACGATGCATGTTTTCAATTACGCAGGCAATACTGGAATGGAATCCTATATTAAAAGGATACGGCCATTCAGTGGTGAAAGCTGTACCAACTTCAAACCTAGCATCAAGTACAGAACCGCATGCGTACCGATGCGCCAAGGCAAGTTGACTTGATAATCATTGTGCTGAGTAGAGATACCATATTACACATTGTATCGGGTCTATACACCAGTTCTCCCATGACAACATCCTACGCTGGCGTCTTCTTCACCCCCATAATCACGTCCTGCTTATCCTTGACCTCCCCCGCCAGCGTCGCATCCACCGCCGAATCATCCACGTCCAGCACGCCCCCTTTCACTTTCCTGTCGCCGCCGCCGCCGCCGCCTTGCTCATCCTCACTCGCATCCGAGTCCTCCACGTACGGATTCGGCCGCACCACGCCGAGCGTCACTGTCGCGGCGCCCGATGCGGAGCCGGCGGCAGCTGCCTTGTGGTACACGCGGAGACCGACAACGGCGACGGCGTTCCACGGGTCCTTGGCAAAGAGGCCGTTTTCTTCGTCGCTGTCGGCCTCTTCTGCGGAGCTTTCAAACAATTTCGGATTGTCGCGCTGCATGCCGTCAATTTGGATGTCGAGCTCGCCATCGGAGTAGTCAGTGAAGGAGGCTAGACTCTCGTTGTTCGAGTCAGATTCAGACACTTCAGAGTCCTCTTGTTCTCCAACCTTCTTTGCTCCCTTTGGTTTGGCCTCCAACTTGTCATCGGTGTTTTTCTCAGACTTTTTCTTGGACTTTGTATGAGGTTTCTCAATAGCTGGTACCTTGGACTCGGTTGTAGCCCCATCCTCGGCCTCGGCCTTGCTCTCATTCTTCACTCCGTGACTTTCCGATTCAACCTTGACATCGTCAGCCTTCTTTGGCTTCTTCGCTGCCTCCTTTGCTGCCTTTCTCTCCTTGCTAGCCTTGGCCTTTTCCGCCTTCTTCGTCTTCAATTTTTCCCTCTTCTTGGCCGCCCGGGCCTGAGCTCTCTCGTGCTGCTTCTTCTTCTGATAATACGCATCCTTGTTCTTTTTTCGCAAATCCTCCTTCACAGCAGCGCGCTTCTTTTGCATCCTCTTCTCCTCATACGCCTCGCGAACCTTCTTCTCCTCTTTAGACTCAATGATACGGCCCCGGCTGTGCGCCAGGTCGTACGACTTGCCGATACGGCTGACTTTGTCGCGCTTCGTCTTGGCCCACTTGCGAATGGTTGCCTGAACTGGAAGTTTGTCGTCGTTCCGCCACGCCTTGATCTTGACGTACACCTCGTATGCGCCAGCATCGAGCTCCAGCTCCACGTTGACCGAGCGAAGGAAGCGGAGGTCTGGCTCGCTGCGTACAAGGTAGCCTTCATAGCCAGCCTTGTGCACGCGAAAGGAAAGCTGAAACGTGTACTGGCCCTCGAGGCCTCGAAAGTATCGGTCGTTAAGCTGTGATAGAACAATCACGACTGGCCCTGACTGCGATGTGGTAAAGGTAAAGTACGTCTCGTTGTACTCTTCAACCCAAGGAACGTGCAGGGTTGTCCATATCTGGGAGACATTCCATTCAGGGCCAAACAGACGGACGCGCTCAAAGATCTGGAAGTGACGCAGCAGGTCTTGATAACAGATCCAGAACTCACCATCCTCGCCAAACTTGTGACCAAGCTTCCGCATCCATTCGGGACTCCATTCCTTGGAGCCGTCCGCCCAAGCACCTCTCCACTCGCCCTTGCCCCAAGGGTTACGCAGCAAGATGAGCCGCTTATCTTCAATCTCCACGACTCGCTGAATGGAGTATGCATGTCCCTCGATGATACCCTTTTGATCTCCGAATCCACTGCCAAAGACACCAGTCATGCAGCCAAAAAGAAACTCGTTGTTTGCTTGCAGCAGCTGTTTCCAAAAGTGCTCCTACGCCATGTTAGCTCCGCTGAATAGCCAAAGGGACCAAGTAGTGCCTGCCTTGTCAAGAATATCGGTGGCGAAGATATATGACGCAACACCGCCTGTGAGATCCTCGATGCCTTCGCCGGTCCATCCACCTTCGATAGCAGCATAGTCGCCGTGGGCTTTCGCGTAACACTTTTCCAGCAGTGGCAGCCATGTCTCTTGCGGATGACCACACTTGGCAAAGTACAGCGAGTTACTATTGGTTTGGAACATCCGTTTGTAGGCTTCTTGTGGGTTTCTGTATTCCAGCTCATCGAATGTGAGGCGGTCCATCTGAAAGTCGTCGTAATCTGCCTTGGTCAGGTACAGCTACAAAACACATTAGCACCCAAAAATATCCGTCATCGTATCCCGCGCTACTCACAAAGTCGTCGATAATCTCTGAAATCCACTCCCCGTCCCGGTAAAAGACGAAGCCGTAGACGCCGATATCCTGGTCGTGCGCCACGCACAGCTTCTCGATCAGTCCCTTCTTGAAGCTCAGCGCGCACAGCGCGGCCATGAGCCAGCAGTCGCCGTCACGTCCTTGCTTGACATCGTCAGCCGTCGGGCCTTTGATGTAAAACTGCGGGCGGGTGAAAATCTCCGTGACGCGCTTGGCGCTGCGTGGACAAAATTGGTGCCCGGGCGGGCCCGACTGCGCGTCGTCCTCGTCCTCGTTCTCGTCCTTGGACTCTTGGTCTGTCTCGGGTTCCGTCGCCGCATTATCCAGCGACTCTAGACAGTCGCGCTGACTGAACTTGAGGTCAAACTCAATATTGAAGTGCGGATCGCGGTACTTGAGGTTCACGCGACGGCAATCCTGGACGATTTTGGCCACCTTTGCCCGGCAGTTGGCGGCGGCGGCTTCGTACGATGCCTCGGCGCTCTGTGTAGGGGTTGGCGCTGGCGTGGATGCCTTTTTGCCTTTGCCGCACTTCCTATTTGGAATTACGGTGATTGCTGCTTCAGTCAGCGTTGCTATTGTCCGGTATCGAGTGGGAATGTTCTTCTTTACCTTTGCCGGGAGCTTTCGTATGGAAGCTCTTCCAGAACATGTCAACCGCACGTTGCGGCGTCTTTCCTTCCATTGTTAGTACCCCGTGTGACAGCGTAGGCGTGTAGGCGTGTAGGTTGCTGATACTCATGAGAGCATGAGAATAAAGTATGGAGGAAGCGGGAGAAACAGGCTACATTAGCCTTTAGTATATGAACAAGCTTGCATTCGATACATTTTGAGCGCCCTCTTGTCTTTTCGAGACAAACTCGTCGCATGATCAGTCGCACGGGGCTGTCTACGGGTAAGACAGGGCTCCAATTAGCTCTTGATGTACAATTCGGGATACAAGATACGAAAACGCCCTGTCGATATGCCCCGCCGACTGGCTTTTGTTGACGCAGGGGCTTCGTTTGCTTGCCGATGAGACGAGGATCACAAGGCTTCGCGACGCCCCGTTCCGCACTGCAACCCCACTTACTCAGCCGCCTCTGCTGAGACAAAGGCAGCGTGGCAGCCTCATAAGTATTAAGAGGTTACTCGTTAATCATTATTAGTGCTTACCAGTAACGCATCAGTATGCTTGGCTTTTGGACGCCTTCCCAGCCACTGCAAGCCTTATTCGCCGCAAGTATTGTCCAGGAAAAGTGCTGTGTCAGCCCATGCATTGCTCATGCATGTCTGCTCAAGGGGCTCAGTACGGGTATATGAATCACCGCGCCAAGCTACGTCGACCAGCAGCCACTGGCATCAACGCCAGTCTGTGCCTGCAATGATTATCAGCTCCATCCATCACCTCACACCAACAGGTTCACCGAGGACAATGCGATACCCGCAGCACCCTTCTCAATCAAGCGCTTGGCGAGACCTATAACGCTGGTAAAGCCAGCACGACTGGTGTCGGCATCAGCACAAAAGATGCTGCGATCGATCTTCGATGTCCGAAGCTCCGACAGCCTTACAGGCACCCCACAGTTGTGGAATGCATCACTGCTAGTCATCTAGTCTTTGAGTATGAAAATGCGTCGTCACCGCTACTTTAAAATTATACTGTCGTAGTGGCGAAGCAGGAGAGAGGCGAGGGCATCACTAGCCGGGCAAAACACAAGCAATCAGCAAGGGTGAGGGACCTGGATGAATGTGATGATGCTAAGAGAAAGAGAAGCTGTCTAAATAGAAGTAGCAAACGATAAAGGGCATCCTCGGCCGAGTCAGCCAGAGGCGGCATGTCCAGTGGGCGTGCCTGCCACCAGTCGTGATTATCGCAATGGTGTACGGATTAGTTACGGAGTATTTACAGCTCATTGAGTTTGTGTTCTTTGGGCTTTTCCAACTTTTTCTGTCCCACACTTTTTGCGCCCTCCCGACAAGGGCTCAACAGCTCGACTTTTTGCTCAAGAGTGGCAAAGGAGCTATGGAAGTGTGGATCGATGAATGACCAGTATATCATCCAGCTTGGCATTACGCCTCCAAGCAAGGCACGCCCAGAACAGCCCACAAAGTCTTGCAAGGTCTGATTTCGGATCTTCGCCGCATCGCGACCCTTCAGCGCCCCGATGAAGATTTCGAACCTTGGCATGTGGTGATCAAAGAATTCGGTCTGTCTTTACCAAAGCGTGTCAAAGTTCTTTACCAAAGCGTGTCAAAGTCAAAACTTTTCATCAGTTTAATGTCTGAGGAAACGGGGTCACTATGTCGCCTGCCCTTATATACAAGTACCCTCCTCCCTGAATCGTGTTCGGCCACTTGTTCTTGGTAACTTGAGAGAATAGCAAAATAAGACAACTCTATGAGATTATAGAAAGATTTTGAGGGGAAAGGGTTCAAATTCTTGCACTAAGCCAGTCTTCATGGCATTGTTAAACACTACAGCTCCATGCCAACAACGCTCCCGACAAGCCTCTGGGTGGCAATTGTTGTAGAATCGAAGTGCTTGCATAGGATCTCGAGCCTCTCCCTCCTCGCTGCCCATTTCTCGCTTTTAGACCAACTCTCCGTACGCACGGAACGGTCGGGACAAAATGTTGTGATGTCATCAATATTGGCGCACTGGCCAGTCTGTGAACAGTCCTGAGTTACGAATTGAATCCATCTATCCTGCAATTCAAAGCTGAGCTCAATGTTGGACTTTTGATACTCAATACTTTTCATATCCACTGCACGTTTGCCAACATCAGCTTCCACACAGGCTTGGTCAGGGTCGGCATAACCTTGCAGAATCCCCTGGTCGGCCTTCTCCAGCGCATGGTGAAAATTGCCAAAGGCGTAGATCAATTCAACGCCATGATGCGCAGTTCCTCGCAGAGGCCCTAGAAAGGGATTGCCAAATTCAAAATGGTGGTACTGAAGACCCAGATGTTTGGAATCCTGGCCGCGGAGCAACGCTCGCTGCTCACGATGGGACTTGAAGAATTCGTACCCACGATATACTTTGTGCATCATTGTGCTGTCGGATACGAATTGAGAAAACCTCTCAGTGAATTCTTCATCAGTCAGTGTAGGAAAAATGCCATACGTCTCGAGAATCTCCTCGGCTGCTGCCTCCGAGGGGTAACTCGAGGTGAGAAGCGAGCGGAACTTGGCGTAGTCCCCATTGGCGATGAGAGCAAAATCTTTGAATTCGTCGTCCGCTGCACTTATGAAGAGTTGAACCTTGTCATCGGACTCCCAGGGTTTACCGCTCGTTTCTCCAAGGTTTACGGAAACGCCGCAACCCAAGTCGCTTTGGCGAATGGTCCACTCATCAACAATCAATGTAAACAGTGCCCAGCGAAGCTCGGCAACGCATCCAAGTATATCCTTTGTGGGGACCCTTCTCAGAAAATCGAGTCGGTCAGCAGGACTATCGACCTCGACTGACCAAAATCGGCAGAGATTCGCCCAACGCCGGTCCGCCTTCTCCAAAGACGTGAGATCGAGTCCACCGACAGGACCTGAGAGAACACCAGCCTTCCTGAATAGCGGCCTCTTTGTGCCTAATTCAGCCTCTAGGAGGTGTAGATAGCATGATATTCCACCAGCAGAGTGGCCCATGATTGTGATTTTAGTGTCGTCTCCCCCGAATGCAGCAATGTTGCGCCTCACCCACATGAGAGCAAGTTTCTGATCGTAGAGACCAAAGTTTACACCCCTGATAGGGGCATCACTGCTTTGCGACGCAATTATATCGGATGAGCCACAGAAACCAAATACGCCTAGACGATAATTGATAGACACGGCGATAAATGGCGTTTTGTTACGGAGAGAGCGAAGTACAAGCCGGGTTGGATCTGCGCGCCAGCTCGTGATTAGCAGACGCCGTTTCCAAATCAAGACGCGACAAACGCTCACTACATACCCCATACTGGATCGGTTCCCGCGCCGTCATTGAAACCACCACCATGAATCCAAATGAGCACAGGCAGCTGTGTCGTCTCTGCATCAATGTTCTGTTTTGCAAGTGCTCCTGTGCTCGGGCGTACAACGAAGAGGTTCAAACACTCAAATTCATCCTGGCCAACCTCTGGAAACGGCAAATATGACTGGAACAATCGTGTGTCACCCTCAAGCGCCGGACATCGGGGACTGCGGGTGGTCAATGCTTGGATGTTGCGAGAGGAGCTGCCGGCGTAGGGTGAGGGCTTACCCGTTCTTCGTAGCGTCAAAAACATCACGCGGCAGTTGTTCTCGGAGACGAGCATGCTCCCATCTTCGCGATACCTGAGCATACGGTATACCAAGAAACTTCTCAATCTCCTCTGAGATGACTGATCTCTTGCCGACCACAGTTTGGATGGGGCCCGAGGGCGTGGGCAAGTGTACAATGGGAGCCCGAGTTGGCTGGAATTCGGAGCCCATGACACTGTAGCAACGTCAAATGTTACTTGCAGCGTAACATAATAGACCGAATAGCAAGGAGAGGGTTACTGGGTTTAAGTAGTCCTGACGTCGCGGCAAGACAGTCATACGCCGAAAGTTTATCCACATTGACGATTTGCGTCTAGTTACAGATCGCTCAGCCCCGCCTTGCGTAACTCGCATGGACTAGTATTGACTCCGAAACTAATAGACATAAGCTCCTTGATGAAGTCCTTTAGGATTGCGGCATATTCGACCCAGTACAGACACGCGCGGGACTGTTGGATACATGCATTGAATATGCCAAGCCCTCGCCGCCGAGCAGTGCGCAGCGCCGAGAGTACGAGCAGACGAATCTGAATGGTGTAACGCGTTTACGAGAACTGCTTTTCAAGATGAGAGGGCTGGTTGCTTTCGTGTCGCCAAGGGCCTGCCACGTCGTGTTGGCGGCTACCAAAACCCTGGTATCCTGGTGCGGTAATTTCAGTTGTTTGCGTCAAACTCGACAAAGTGACGGCATCAAACATGGGCTTGGAGCCCTGGCATTCCATGTGCAAGACAAAGTCTACAGAAGTTGCATACTGCACGAGAAAATGTAGATCTCAGAATGAAACGGCACGCAGACGGGAAAGAAACCGAATGCCGAGATTAACGAAAGGACCTTTCTTCTTCTCCGAACAACCCAACGAGTCCAAAGACCCTGCCGACATGTCGCTTTTCGCCTAATGTGTCGAGAATCGCTCGCGGCGGGAGTTCGTGACTATCTGGAGAAGAAAAAAAGGGAAGAAGAAGAAGAGGAGTGCGGAAAAAGAAGGCTCTCATCTTGGGCGAAGCTGCCCAGTGGGTCTAGCCCAGCTGCGGTGTGCGCTACACGTGACTGCCAAGATCACGTGCAGCAGCTTTTGAATTCATCGTGCTTGATTGGCGCAGTTGAACCGAGGATCCGACCCAGCCCGTGTACCGGAGAGCGAGCCAGAAACCCGTCACCAAGTTTCCTTTTACTACCAAATCGAAAAACCCCAGACACGCGCCACCGGGGGTTCTGCCAGACTTGACGGCATCACCGATCTTTCACTTCTCGAGACACGATTCACTTTGGCCACGTCGATATCCTGCAATAATGATTGCCCAACGTGTCGGTGTCGCTGCCATGCGCAGAAGTAAGCCGTCTCCGAATATACCCTCACATGCTTCGGCTGGGCATGCGCCGTCTGCGCGCTCCCGGCTGGCGTTTTCACAATCGATTACCGCATCATCTCGAGGAAATGGCTAACGTGGCTCTGCTCCTTTTTAGCCGTTTTCAGCCAAAACATGCCCCGTCTGGCCATGGCTGCGCGCATTTCTACTACGCAGGCCCGGTAAGCTCTACTGCGACAACACCCCCAGGCATGACAGCAAGCCTCGACTCGAATATTGAAAAGCATGTTGTGCGCTTGCAAACATCGGCTCGAAAACTAACACATTTACGTTTCCTGCCTAGTCCCATCGAGACGACCCGCCTGTCGCCCCCCGAGGGTGACAGCATCCTCGCCAAGCAGCGTCTGCAGCGCCCCATCTCTCCTCATCTCGGCATCTACAAGCGCTCGCAAACCTGGTTTTCCGCCTCGGCCTGGACCCGCATCACCGGCTGCACGCTCTCCGGCACCGCCTACGCCTACTTCCTCACTTACCTCATCGCTCCTCTCGCCGGCTTCCACGTCGAGTCCCAGAGCCTAGTCGCCGGCTTCGCCGCCCTGCCCTTTGCCGTACAGGGCCTCGTCAAGCTCGGCCTCGGCTTCCCATTCGTCTTCCACTTCATCAACGGCATGCGCCATCTGAGCTACGACCTTCTCAAGGGCTTCGCCAAGCAGCAGATTCGTACCAGCGAGCGCACTATTCTCGGCGTCAGCCTGCTTACCACCCTTTACCTCGCCTTTGGCCTGTAATTAAATGGCCTATTCAACTAAAGGGTCAAGTAACGGGGTTGTTTATTTGTATCGAATATTCGCATCGATGTGGCCAGAGAGACGAGGGGCGGGCGGCAGCGTGCGGTATGCGCGCCAACTTGTGTAACTAAGTAACTACGGATATCATCAAGCGGACTATCTGGGGGGTATGGAAGTATAACGGCGTGGTCTGTTGGCATTATGTCAACTTGTTTAGAGAATACGTGCACGTTGCACATTTCCTTTGTCGGCTTCGTTAGCACACACTAAAAAGAAAAAAGTGCTCAATGACATATACAACAGTGTGAATTGCAAAGCACTGGCCTCGTATTTTCTTTATTGCATCATTTGAAAAAAGAAATAGCATCGCGCCACCGCGGCTTTTCTTTGGGCTTTGTTGCCTATCTAACCACACCAAGAATTGATGGTATACACACGACCTGATATCCATGAAACGCCCCATTTCGCCTTGCCTAATACCCAAAGTCAAAAAGTGTTTTACTCAAAGGAGCGTGCTTCGAGGACAGTCTGGATCAGTCTAGTGTTGTTTGACGACGCAATCCTGTTGCCGACAATGGGGCCAATAAACTCATTTAGCTCGTTGAGCTGGGCAGACGTGACAGATCCAGCACCATTGAGCACGTGAGCATCGGCGTGCGTGACCAGCGAGGCAACAGCTTGTACCAGACCTTGTACGAGCATTTCGTACTCGATGGATCCTTCCGACTTTTCCTTGAGAGGCTGCAGGATGCCCGAGTCGAAGCTCTTGAGGTTTCGGAGAATCAAGAGGCGGACGGCCTCTGGCCCGCCAGCCTCGAGGATTCCATTAACGGCACCATAGAGCACCGCGGGTGGCTTCGTGGGGTCCAGGAAATAGCGCAAGCAAGTACGGGTAAGTTTTGGTCGGAGTAGCGCGTTGGAAGCCGAGTATTTGTGTGCCATGCGGCCGATGAGCGATGCGGCAAGCTGTCTCAGCTCGTACTGCTCCTTCATTGCATCGACACCGTCATCGCTGCCGAGCTTCCGCGCCATTAAGCACGTCAGCACCGGGGCAGACATGGAAGAAGCATAAGGATCCAGAAAAAGCGTCTTGTTCTCAATGAGGGCATTCGTCAGTTCCATCATCTGCTTCAGTGTAAAGGTGTCGTCGAGCTGGTGTGTCACGCGGTCCATGATAAAGTTTATGAAGTAGGGCGCAAGCTGATGCAGGCCGGGGTCGTCTCTGACAGAGCCGAGGGCGGCTTGGCGAAGACGAACAACTTCTTCATCTGGGGTCTCGTCGAGGATGGCGGCTTGGATCTTGTCAAAGTACAGAATCAGCTCTTTGCTGACAATGTGCTTGACGGATGGGTTCGTTGGCGAGCTGTCGTTGCCGGCCAGGGCAGAAAGCGCGGGGTTCGCGCCGGTTCCTTTGGGTAGCAAGTCTTGGGATCTCGACTCAGCCGTCGTGGGGTTCTGGGGGATGGAGGGCTGGACGCCCTCTATGGCGAGCCAATGTGCTGCCAGAGATTAGCATGGTCGCGAGTTGGGCGTCTGGCCATAGCATACCTGTAAAGTTCATGTCGCGCGGCACCTTAGGCAGCGGGGCATTGATGAGCTTCTCAAACTCTACCTCCTCGTCGTCAATGTAAAACAGCGGCTGGCCGGGCCCCAGACTGGCCTCGCCGAATCGCAGCGGCCTCGTTGAGTCGTATCCGTAAAGCGGCTCAGCGTCGAGGACGCGCAAGGCAAGAGAAACATCGTTGACGGTAAGCGTCGTGCGACGCGCCGCGCGCATCAGGCGCAGACTCTCAATGATGACTTGGCCGACGCGGTACTCGACGTCCTGGGCGAGCGCCTTCGTCGCCTCCTCGTTGAGCGCGCCGATACCGACCGACTCGGCGACATCCTTTATATTCTCGGCATTCCACAGGAGTTTGGGCACTTCCGAAGCCATGATGTCGGATGGTTTCGGTCGCTGCGTGCCAGCGAACGCGGTCGAATGGTGTTGAGTAGAAGTAGATTCTACGGCGCACCATAGGCGACATGAACCAGCCAGAAATGGGTGGTCCGTGCGTAGGTGACTAGCAGGTACCGGGTAATTCAGCTTCAGCGAAATGGCGACCTACACCTTTTTGCTAGCAAGGTGCCTCGAGTTAATAAATAATGCATCCACACTTTTGTCTGGCGCGGGGTAGCACGTTGACTGCCAGACGCCCAGAATAAAAGCAATTTTATTACCCATTGCAGCTATTCTGACGTCAACTAGAGCTCATGTTTAACCGCTATTACCACACGTGTTGTGGTGCAAGGTTCAGGAATTCCGCGCCATGTAATAAATGAGCACCCATCTGCCCAAAACTTTCCAACTAATAGCTGGCTCAGTTACATGAATCAAATTGCAGGCAGATCTGCCGTGAAATCAGAATGGCTCCCAAGATTCTCGTCGTCCTAACCAGTGCTGACAAGATTGTCAAGCTTGACAAGCCCACTGGCTGGTACCTGGTAAGATCAGCTCTATGAAACAAAGCAGACAATAAATACCTATGTGAGAGCTTTGTGGTCTGATGTGATGAAATAAATTTTCTAGCCCGAGCTTGCCCATCCCTACGACGTTCTTGCGCCCAAGGCCGAGATTGTCCTTGCCTCCCCCAAGGGCGGGGTAGCTCCCCTCGACCCCAGCTCCGTCGAAGCCTTCAAAAACGACGAGTCGTCCAAGAACTTCCTCGAGAACAAGCTATGGGAGAAGACAGCGCCACTCAAGGACTTTGTCGGCCGCTCGAGCGAGTTCGCCGCCCTCTTCTACCCCGGCGGCCACGGACCCATGTACGACCTCGTCGATGACAAGGATTCGATCGCGCTCATTCAAGAGTTCTACGAGGCTGGAAAGCCCGTATCCGCCGTCTGCCACGGCCCCATCGTCTTGGCCAACGTCAACATCAACGGCAAACCGCTCGTCGAGGGCCGCTCGGTCACTGGCTTCACCAATGAAGAGGAAACCCAAGCCGGCCTCACCGAAGCCATGCCCTTCCTACTCGAGGACCGCCTCAAGGCTGTCGGCGCCAAGTGGATACAGGCTGACAAGCCCTGGGGCGAAAAGGTCGTCGTTGATGGCCAGATCATCACTGGCCAGAACCCTGCTTCCGCTCATGCTATTGGTGTCGCAATTTCAAAGGCGATGGGTAGGTCGCAACTTTGTCAGGTCACGCAAGAAATTGTACTAATCAATCTGTAGGTGTTTGATCTTCTAGCGTGACGGAGGAATGCGAAGATTTCGAAGCTACGAAATCTTGGTCAAAATGAACAATAATCATCAGGAGATTGTGGGCAACTCGTGGTTTATTTGGAGACGAAGCTGTAACGGGGGTGTGGAGAAGCTGAGAGTTGCGTATAATATTCTTTCGGGTTTCAACTACTCTTATTATTAATTAGAGCAGCAAGATGCACTTGATAAAACACGTCGTATCGTGCCGCTCTGTGACTTTTATTTTCAACTTTCCACTTCCGTGACTAGTTATCTTTTAGACGAAAATTCTTGTACGACCAATTATTGAACGGCCCTGGCCCCAATTCAATAATGTCAAGATTATGCCAAGAAACGGGATAACCTTGATCTTGATTGTCACATGGATTTTGCCCTGCACCCCATATCGCGAGTCTACAACGAATACGGAGTAGTTAGCACCTTTTTCATCAGACCATGATGACGCTATACACGCCGATTTGCCCACTACCGTAGGCCGACTGCCGACTGCCGACCGCCGTTGCGGGGGCGGGGGCGACCATCGAGGCCAATGGCAAGCACTGTAAATGTTTTGGGCTTGCGGCATGACGACTGAGCTACGCGGCCCTAGTTTTATTAGGTTTATTGGTTGGGGCGGATGCCCCCAACTTGGATAACCAGATCCGGGCGGACACGGAGACTTTTTTTTCCTTTTTCTATTCTTCCTTTTTTTTTTTTTTTTTTTTTT